>CM055759.1:5493684-5503684 GCA_029465975.1 Dallia pectoralis
TCACCGTCTCGTTTTTCTGGTTTCTTTTATGTTGAAGTTCTCCTTTAAGGATTCTGTTAAAATCTCATCGGCCACAGCAGGCCATCAGGGAATATTGTACGACCACAATAAAAGATTAAGAAAGACAAATACACATGTTTATATCTCCTATACAACAAAGAGTGGGCGTAGAAAGCCTTCAGCTTATTATGTCGCCAGCCACACCGGTGCAATATCGACCACAAGGGTGTGTCACCACCTGTCTCGTTTACCTGCAGGGACAAGGCCTTGGGTCAAGGTAGCCCTTTCCTCTGTTCGTATCCTTTTTTAGCACATGGTTTTAGCTAGTTTATGGTACATATGAAACCACTTCTGGATGTTCCCCGCCGTTCAATTAGGTCAAAGAGCACCCACAATTCAAATGGTTTTATTCTGGTTTATCGAATTGGATCTGTTTTGTAACGACGACAACAAAAGAGAATGTGGATGCCAGTGTTCTTTCCCCACCATAATTACATAGAGCTGAATGAATGCCATTCCACGTGACTAGTGTCCCCATGTTGCTCTTTGTTTTGCCTGGCTGCAATATCATTTAGGGGTGCTGTGGTGGGAATGTGTTCATCGCCCGTGTCTGACCTTGAGTGATCGATTATACTTTTTTGTTCTTAGTCCCAGTCTGGTATGCTAGAAACCAAACACAAATTGTATGGTTTTGAGTCATTTTCAAAAAAATAAATATTTTGTATTTTTACGATCTTTGTCTGCCTCTTGGGGGGAACAAAATCGCTTACGAAGGACAAAGTTTGTGCCATTCTACCCGCTTGTGTGGATAGGATTTTGGGTGTCCCTTATTGAACAGATGACTTTATTTGATCAGGATGCCAGTGTGTAAATGAAGGTCTAATAGACAACGACCGTTGACATGTATGCTGGTACTAAGCGTTTCAGATGGGTTTGGTAGTCTGCTCTGGGTTTGCTGTGTTTTGAACCATGTTAGGGAATTTTGTCTGATTTCTGGGGCTACAGATGGAAACTGTTTCTGTATTGAAAAAAAAACAGCCTGGTCCAATCAAAGGGCATTAAACCATATATTTCAATGACAGCTTCGGATTGTTTTTTCCCTGAAGGTAACGTGATCAATCTGTTCGCTTAACGAAACCTAGTCAGCGACATGAAACGGTAATGACTTGTTTTCATGCGCACCATAATTCCCCAACAGCCAATTGAGTGCCAAATATTGCACTGAGCTGACACCAAGTCACTGAACCCTCACTCCCACAGTTAATGGATCATGTTTCTGTTTAGCTGTTAATGTGTAAGATCTTTAAATTGGGCAACCACAGGGAATGGAAATGTAGGTGACTCACATTTCCCTCAGCAAATTAATAGTAGAAAATACATCTTGAGCTGTTCAAATACAACGTTTATGAGTATTTTTTACTTTAAATAGACATTTAACCGGTTTGTAAAATAGTCCTGATCCTAATCGGCCCACAGATTTACCAATTTTTGTAACCAAAAAAGGTATTTTTGCTTGTTTTTGATTTCTATACATCAGTATCATATGTACAAACGGTTCTTGCTGATCAACAAATACCGGGTGTATCTGGTTTCAGATGAGTTACAATAAATCTTTTTTTTTTCAAAAGCGGGAGTTTTCTGTTTGGTCTGTTGTAGGCAAAACAATTTCCTTCAGATAGTGAAATATCTCATGTGTAGGCCTGAAATAGGTTTGTGTGTTGTCTTATGTACAGACGTGTGACAAATTAATGGAAAAAAACAACATACATTGTTGCAGTTTGATGTTGGCCCACCACCAACAGCTTCAAGTTGCACTGACAAAGATTGTACGAGTTTCTAGAACTCTACAGATGGAACACCATCCTTCCAGAAGACGGTTCCTTATTTGGCGTTCTGATGATGGTGGTGGAGAACGCTGTCTAACACGTTGGTGTTCAACTGAGTTGAGACCTGGTGACAATGAAGCCCACATCATTTGGATTCGCATTATTTATGTACTCATCAAACCATTCAGTGACCCCTCATGCCCTGTAGATGGGGGCTTTATCATCATGGAATTGACCCAATCTGAAATCCCAATTCCATTTTTTAAGCCTTTTTCTAAGTTACTTAGATCAATTCTTCTTGCCATCTATAGCTGCAATCCAAGTCAACTGGCCACAGATCATAATTGTATGTTATTTCTCATGCAGTAAAATGATGGAAGCATCTGCACTTGTTATGTTCCTCCAAACATGTATTCTATCCAATAACAAAGATTTAATGCTGGGTTTGATTGACAAGAGATTCATTTCTGGCCACTCAACTTTTCACCGACGTTCCTTTCCTACGTGTGCGTGATGACGTCACCCCGTCAGCGACGGAGATTCCGCCCACCAGCCAAGTTTGTCCAGTCTGTAGTAGTTCAACCGCTGTGTGCTGTCTGTCAGCATTGTTCGTGACATTTATGCCGTTTGGCTTGTGAAAAACGAAAACCGATACCAAGATGGCGGTCCGGGTGAGTGTGCAATGAATAACTTGTTTTTACTAGATGTATTCAGACATCGGCAAACATAACAACAGTGGAGTTTGTGACTGTTTTCCCAGAGGCACTGCTGCTTCCTCCAACTCAGCAGTAGCCTGTGTGGCAGTAGTACCGTATGCTACGTCACTCAAACCTCTACCCGGAAGTATCTTATGATCACTGTCTACTGTCAGCGGTTTAATAATATGTAGTTATATTACCCATACGGCACTGGTAGTTATATAAGCAGCTGACTGTATGGAAACAACATATGTCCAGACCAGAGGTTGATAGTTGGGTAACTTCCAGGGTTAACTTGACATGACCAGGCTAGTTCGCTAGGGTACTCTATTGATCACACACTACTGCCCCAGTGGGAAAGTGGAATTTCGATGGGCTGGTACTGGGGAAGAAGGATATCTGCACAGAAGGATGTCGTTTTCCTCTTTTTACATTGTGAGCTAATTAGCTGAGAGTGTTGACAAAATGTTTAGTGGTAATAGGGAATCTATGCATGACAGTGTTGTGTTTGGGGCTTCTGTCTGCTTTACAGGGGCTGCACACTTCAACAATCACTCTTTTTCTTAGATTAACATACATTAATATGGGCGATTCTATGCAACGGTCAACCTGAGCAATTCATACTAACCATATTAAACTATTATGTTTTATCATTTATAGGGGACATACTTGTTATTATACCATGGTCTCAAAAATGTGGTCAATCATATTTCCTGGCTTTCACCCAGGGCTTACACAGCTTTCCCCGCCTTATGTATCTCTGAGTTGCTGTTTTTCCATTAAGAACTTAACGTGTGGTTGGTTCCGCCTGTACAGCAGGAAGCCTTCAATCTCCTGTGTCTTTTAGTGCCTTCCACTTTAATATCAGACAAATCAATAGGGTTTTCCTAAAACATGGTTGTTTTCAACTAGGTATTCTCTTTAGTTCTAACGATGCCCAATATGGCAACCATGACTCGAACAAACTTCGGGGAAGCATCCCTTTAGCGCAAGTGTCAAAACATGTAAGGGACTAAACAAATAAGCAACCATCAGAAATTATATATTCACATTTCCACAGTCGACCCAGTACGGAATCCAAGATTCTCTGGCCAAAACAATAGAAACGCTATGTCCTGAAGGCCAAGTGTCCGACGTGTGTAGCAAAACCAGGTTCCGCTCATCATGTTGCCAATGGTGACTCTACGGCGCCGCATAATGCTTGCAGCATATTGGTGGGGCTGTTTTTCAGCGGCAGGTATTTGGTGACTAGTCAGGGGTTGAGGGGAAGAATTATGTAGGAAAAATCACAGAGGTCCTTGAGGAAAACCTTTTTCCGGAGGGACCTTCTGACTGTTTTTCCACATACAGGAAATGTATTTGGCTAACAAACCTAAACACGCTCTGCCCTCACTGCCCCATAAAGGACAGTTTCTTACTTTATATTTGTTCGATGGGACACTGCTATATTTTTTAGGAAGACTCACTTTGTTCCTTAAATAGATCAATTGAACTGAACAACTGCAGCCAGTGGTGAATGTAATATGCTATCTCTGGTATCTCCCCTTTCTGGGGATGTCAATGAATGGATGGTCTGTGGAAGGAAAAGCTTTTCCATCCAGTCAAATCAGCTCAGCTACAGGGAAGGGAATGGCACATTTTGTGTCTGTAAAAGTCAAAGGCTACGTTTGTCTTTTTCCCAGTTGCTCACAATGCAGATTGCAAAGAAACCATGTCTATTTGAGAAGACGTAGTGTGATGAAGTTAGATAATTCACATCCACACAAGAATGCAGTTTAAGCATGGAGGTTGTCCCCCAGACCTAGGTATGTCTGTCTGTGTGTGATATTGCCTACACCCCAGAATACAATGCTGAGGACATTAACAGAGTAGCTTTCTCTTTAGCCTAACTAGAGCAGCCTATAAAAGAAATATAGTCTAGCTGATTCGTATTAAAAGGCAAATGCCCCCATCATCATCATGTTATTACTACCCTTGATAGGCTGTAATTTTGTCCGAATTCACCGTCAAAGGAAATTGAAATTTAGAAGGAGGACTCTTTCCATGTCAGCACAAATTGCATGTGTGCCTTTGAAATGGTAGGCATACCCTTTGCTTCTACTCTCCAGACTCTGCAAGCAGCACGATGCCCCACAGACCAACTGTCGCTGACTAACTGCGCAGTTGTGAGTGACAAAGACCCAAAGTTTGAACAGTAAGTTCTGCCTGGGTTTTTATTTGTTTGTGAGTGGTTCCATGCTGTGTGTGTGTGTGTGTGTGTGTGTGTGTGTGTGAGAGTGTGTGAGAGTGTGTGTGTGTGAGTGTGTGTGTGAGTGTGTGAGTGTGTGTGTGTGTGAGTGTGAGTGTGAGTGTGTGAGTGTGAGTGTGAGTGTGAGTGTGAGTGTGTCTGTCTGTCTGTCTGTGTGTCTGTGTGTGTGTCTGTGTGTGTGTGTGTGTGTGTGTGTGTGTGTGTGTGTGTGTGTGTGTGTGTGTGTGTGTGTGTGTGTGTGTGTGTGTGTGTGTGTGTGTGTGTGTGTGTGTGTGTGTGTGTGTGTGTGTGCGTTTTGATCCCCAGCCCTGCGGTGCCTCTGTCACATCAAAGGTTTGTGTGTGTTTGTGTGTGTGAAGGCAGCTCAGATCACTGGGGCTCAGTCACGGTGCCAAATGCCCCAGGGCTATCACACCATGGCTGCTCTGATTTCCTTCTCTATCACGTCACTAAATAATGGTGCCCACGTCTCCATCCTCTCATCTATGGCCTCGCACCTGTCCCTCTGGGGCAAGAGTGGAACTCACTTAAGATGTCTCACCTGGTGAAAGGAGTAACCCATCCGTGTATATGTGTGTATGTGTGTGTGTGGGCTACATGTGGGTGTATGTGTTGTTTTTACTGGGGTCATTCTAACCAAGGTCAACCATATATTGTATATACAGACAGGGTAGGGGAGTAACAGATTACAACTGTAATTTGTAATCTGTTATGTTAAAGCCAAAAATGTCCATATGTTTTGACTTTTATTATGTCCAATCAATTGCATTTGTCACAGTTCCAGAGAAATCTCAAGTACAATAAAAGGACACATATTTAGCTGATCTCAATTTGGAGTGATATGGTAATGGGTCTGTTTTCTTTTTACGATTTTAAATTTTCATATAAACTGCCTTTTTTATTTTTCGCTATGTCTTTTTTGAAGGTGAAATGCAATTTTTAATGTATTTTTTTATTGAAAATGTTTTCTTATTATTTTTATTTCTGTTATTGAGTTTTGTTTAATGGCAAATCATTTTAATCAACTATAAACTAGGGCCTTAAAACAACAGCGTGTTGAGAAAGTGAAGGGTCAGATATGATATTTCATTTCTCTTATCTGCAGGCATGTGACAGTGAGAACAACGTCCGCCCACAAGTTTGTGTTCACAGTTACGACCCACCAGAGTGTGGTTCCAGGGACCATTGCCTTCAGCCTGCCCCAGGTAAACAGGCTACACACAGGCATTCACAAACAGGCTACACACAAGCCTTCACAGACACAAGCCTTCACAAACAGGCTACACACATGCCTTCACGAACAGGCTACACACAAGCCTTCACAGATGTACACCTTCACAGATACAAACACGCTACACACAAGCCTTTACTTATGCAGGCCTTCACAAACAGGCTACACACAAGCTTTCACAAACAGGCTACACACACACGCCTTCACAGATACAAGCCTTCACAAACACTGTACACACAAGCATCCACAGATGGCTCCTGGTCCTCAAACTCAACAACACCAAATGTTTTCTTACTAAATTATATTGTAAAATAAAGTATAATCCACATCTTTAGCACATCCTAAATTAATAAAGATGCAGCTGGTTTCTTCTGTCTGCATGCTTCTTCTCTATGTCTGTGCTCTTTTATCATGTAAGTCATTGCCTTTGACCCTTGACCTTTTGCCTCTGCCTTTCTGCCTGCTCTCCCCGCTCCATCTATAAACTCGGCGGCCGCAGCGGTACGCAGGTACTCCCGTAATCTCCTCCCCACGCGGTCTTATTTTACAACTAAAGTATAATCTCAAGCAGTTGTAAACGCTACAGAAACATCTGTTCTATGTTAATGCCGAATAGTTATTCTGGACTATTTGGTGACGTTTCACTGTTCTCGTTAAAAGAGAAGAAAGTGTCCTAAAATAAGACCATGTCAATCATGAATGTTCCAGCACTGAAATCAAGTTACTAGATGGTGTCCCTGTAGGCTTCTGTCTCTAGTGGGCACTTGATGTGAGCTCATCAGTTGTGTTACATTAATGCTGGGTAACTGTCTGGTGCCGTTTTTTTGCTCTATATTATTTCCCAGCAAATACAGAGAAAGTATTTGACCTGCACACTGACTAGGAAACGCAACTTGTTTTTCAGAGAAAATGGGCGGGGCTGTCCATCGGTCAGGAAGTGGAAGGTAAAGCATGATGGACTGTCAGGGGATAATGTTATGGTCATTACAGTTTTTCAGGCTTGTCCTACCCTCTCTCACCCATGGTTTCTGTCCTTTGCAGTAACCAGCTACGTTTTCGACAAATCCAAACAGTGTGTAGGCACAATGATGATCGAGATCGATTTCCTGCAGAAAAAGAACGTGGACAGCAGCCCGTACGACTCAGACAAGATCGCTGCTGAATTCATCCAGCACTTCAACAGCCAGGCCTTCAGTGTGGGCCAGCAGGTACTGGAACTGTGGTGGCTGCATGAGGCTGCATGAGGCTGGATGTGGCTGCATGAGGCTGGATGAGGCTGCATGAGGCAGGTTGTGGCTGGATGTGGCTGGTTGTGGCTGGTTGTGGCTGGATGTGGCTGGTTGTGGCTGGATGTGGCTGGATGTGGCTGGATGTGGCTGGTTGAGGCTGGGTGTGGCTGGATGTGGCTGGGTGTGGCTGGATGTGGCTGGTTGAGGCTGGGTGTGTCACCTCTTAGAGGAGGCTAGTAGTCATGAGGAGAAGTTGACTCTCATCCCAAATGCTTAACTATTATAATATATCATCATCGAGGGTTTGCATGCTTTTTAAGCAATCATATCGGCACGCTGAACTCTTTTTTCTGAGTGCTCTGTTCATTCTGTTGTGATGCTCTACATACTGCTAACGTAGACCTCTCTCTGTCCTCACGTTCCTGGTGCCCAGCTGGGGTTTAGTTTTTGTGATAAACTATTTGGCCTAACGATAAAGGACATCGAGGGAATGGACCCCAGTATCCTTAAGGGAGAATCCACCTCTTCCAAGAAGCACAAGGTTCGTCCCGCACGGGTCAACCTTTCGACCTTCAGTTTGGGTCCTTGATTGCATAGCATTATTCTCACATTCAAAGTAATCCTAGCTAGTTTTACTCTTGCTGTGCAGTGAATACAGTGTAAATATTACAGTGGAGTAAGTCAAACATGTTGTGATGGTACGGTCTGTCGTTATGGTAAAGGTCTGTTGTGATGGTACGGTCTGTTGGGATGGTACGGTCTGTCGTTATGGTGAGGTCTGTTGTGATGGTAAGGTCAGTCATTAACTCATTAACGCTAATGTTCATCTGCCTCTGGGGTCTTTACAGATTGACATTGGCTTGTTGCTGGGCAACAGCCAGGTGATTTTCGAGAAGGCAGAAGGCTCGTCTCTTACTCTCATTGGTAAGTGTCAAATCTGCCACCTGTGGTGTAGAGATCTGACCGAGTGTGTCTACAACAGAACTTACTGTAGTGGGTTTCACTCTGCTGCGCTCTGTGTTTGTCACAGTCTTGTATCTGACAAATTCACCCTCTCATAGTGTGACACAGTCAGCCGTTTGAAATGTAAACTGATTATGGCTTGACATTTGTGTAGTGAATCAATTTGCCTGAGTTCCCTTACGCCTCCACAAACCACACTCCGTGGTTCCCAACCATGGTCACTAGGGCCCCTAAGGGGTACTCTGCCTATCTACAAGGCGTACTCGATAACACTGATTACACAATAGCTTGTAAAATTACCATATGCGGGTACTTCAGGAGTACTTCAGGAGTACTTCAGGCGTACTCAGAGCAGAGTAAAATTATGTTGTTGGTACAGTTACTGAAAAAGGTTGGGAACCACTGGTCTGAGCCAGAGTGACTGTCTGTTTGTGGCGTGTGTTGTGCTATATGACCAATAGGGGGCAGCCTCTCCACATTTTTCCTTTCCTTCTCTGCTCTCAGACGTGGGATGAAATCGAGATGGCTCAAGGCATGAGTGTCATTCTTTCAGGACATGTTCCTTTATATTTTTTTATAGGAACGTTTGCTGATGCCTTAAAAAGCTTTGCACAGTTCTTCACCTAAATGCTAAGCACTGCCACTACAAACAGCACATACACACATCAAACAGCAATGGGAGAACGAAAGCTCCAGTGGATAGGAAGCATGGTCAATGTCAAGTGGTTCGGCTTATTTAAGTTATGCCTATTGGGGAATTTGGTCCGACATCTTTTACTCGACCTTAAGTACTTTGTAGGTAGGCGTTGTCCATCTGTATGCACTTTAAAACAGTTACTATTCGCGTCCCCTCCAGGCAAAGCCAAGACCAGAGAATCTCGTCAGTCCATCATAAACCCAGACTGGAACTTTGAGCGAATGGGCATCGGTGGTCTGGACAAGGAATTCTCGGACATCTTCCGCCGGGCCTTTGCCTCTCGCGTCTTCCCTCCGGACATCGTTGAGCAGATGGGTGAGGCTTTTCTCAACTATGCTTTCTGTCCATCGTTCTACCCTTTGCATTCCAGTTATTCATCCAGAGCAGCTTACAGTTAGCGTGTTGAAGATACCGAGCCTGTGTGGCACAATCACTCCACTAGGTGGCAGTAAGGACTTTATTAGTATTATTATTATTAAAATGGCTAATGTTAAATTGCGAAATCTATTTGTTTATTAGTATTCATCTGCTATTTGTTTAATTTTTTCTTGACTCTCGCTCCATCCATCTTGTTTTCTCCGCCTTTGCATTCCGTTACGTAGGAGATTTCTTTCTCTCGTGTTTTCCCTCTCTGTTCACGTTTCCCGCCATCTCTTTGTTTTTCTATCACCACATCCAGCTGCTAACCACTTCACAAGGGCCCGGAGTTACAGCCTGGCGTTATGGTTAGGGGTGGCGGTCTGGGGTGTGGGGTGGGGGGCTCAGGACGACCTGCCAAGACAAATCATTCAATTACTCAAGTCCCTGGTTGGAACGCCATGAATAAGACTCTGTGTTTAAATGGCACACATTTGTAGAGCAATAATCCTACACGTTGTAAAAGAGACAATTCTAGACAGTTTTTTTAAACAGTTATCAAGCAAGTGGATCGAAATGGGGATAATGTGTTTGAGCTGATCTGTAGTTATTTGTTCGTTAGCGCTACGGCCAACCACACTGAAACAAGTCATTTTATCAATGAGTGGACATCCTTGATTAAACTGACAACACGTCCTGTTTTGCCGTGGGCCGTTTTCTCCGAGCGGGTTATGACACCGACCTCCATCCC
>CM055759.1:6108684-6287196 GCA_029465975.1 Dallia pectoralis
GAATTTGACAGAGCCAACTTACCAAGCCCGCACAAAAATGAGTTCTGGCATTTCATATAGAGGTGATTTTCAACAGGCAGGAATGTCAACCATGTCACCAAGTTAGGTGAATGTGCATAATCTCAGTAACACTTTTTGAATTTCCTTCACCAGGATCTTAGAACGCACTGGGTAGAAAATGCTGCTTTGTGTGGAATATATTCCCTCTGGCCCATCAGTGTGTGACCTGTATAAAACAATTCACAACCATTTTACCTCGTGTGTTTTTTAGTCACTGTTGCCGTGGCCAACAAGCAATTTTTATTCAACCAGATTTCTTAGGGTCCTGGTGATGTCTTGGTTGGTGAGGGAAGAGGAAGATAAAACAGTTGTATAATAGGTTCGATCAGTAATTAAAGCAGGAGAACGTTTACAAAACTCCTCCCTGTTTTATCTAGGCTAACATTTCCCCATTCTAGCATTATGTTACCTGATCTTCTTCCCTGCACTTCATGAAAACAAAGTAACAACACACTTTCACACCATCTGTCCATCGTGGACCCTGAGCTCGATAAGCAAAAATAACTGCAGCTGAGAGATTGTTTTTATATCATCATAATTATTCATGCCCAGACCTGAGGCAATTGCATAAGTGTGCCACTGTCTGATACGAGTACACTGTACAATCGTTAGTCTCATATATGTCTCGGTATGACACAATGAGGAGGTACAGGATCGTTCATGTATACTCGTATCTTACCTGCATCCGAGGGCCTGTAAACCCGAATCAATCGTGATTGAACACAGAAGGGAACTAACCAAAAGACGTGCCACTGTATCTCCTCTCTGCATTAGGGCTGTCTCTAACGTGATTTAACACAAGCTGATGTCTGTTACCACAACCATGTGGGATCAGATGGCGTTGGGATTGTCGCCCCGTCTCGTGGAGTAATCCTTGCACACAGACATTGGTCTTATCACGTGAACTTAATAAACCCCAATCTGTTATAACATGTCCGCAATGCGTTTCACAGTGTAAACAGCTAACCTGTGCGTCTCAAAGTATATTCTCCCGACTGTTTCGATACGTGGGGTTATTATTCTTTTAATGTGAAGCACATCTCCACATTCCAGACGGCAATTTCTGCAGTCAACCGCTTACACAATACGCAAAATTACTTTTGAGTCCATGGAAAAAAATCCTGTTCTAAGGCTCCAACAGAGGAAAATAATACCAGAATATCTGTCTTTCAAATAGTTCCTTTTGATCCCTCGTTCTGTTAGCGATGCACCGTCTGAATAATCTCTCATGAAACTTTCTGTCAATAGTGCCGAAATGGGCTCATCAAAGACTAGTGCACACAGCCCTGCAGTAAAGTAAATGGGAGTTTGATTTGACTTTCTCTTCTTTGTATACATATTCTTTTGTTGAAAATCACACACAATGCATCTCTGAATGTTTGTGTCACAAAAGGCGTTTGAAAATTGTACCTGCTGATGGCTGGTTGGACTCCTGAAAGGAAAAACAACAACGAATGGTTTTGATTCGTATTCAATCCTTTATAAACGACCCTTGTTGGATGCGGATCACCGCTCAGCTTGACGTCAGCCGTGCTTACGAACAATTATAGCGTGGAGCTCGATAAGTTAGCTCGCCTCCTTTTCTCAAAACCATGTGTGCAATGGCTATTTTACGATTCTTCTGATATTATTCACATCCTGATTGGTTATTTTACAATTCTGCCAATATTATCCACAACCTAAATGGTTATTTTACAATTTTGCCGATATTATCCACAACCTGGAAGATTATTTTGCGATTCTGCCAATATTATCCACACCCGGATTGGTTATTTTAAAATTATGCCAATATTTTCCACAACCTGAAAGATTATTTTGCGATTCTGCCAATATTATCCACAACCTGAATAATTATTTTGCAATTCTGCCGATATTATCCACATCCTGAATACTCTTTAACGAGTAAATGATAACCAAGATTTAAAGGCCTCGCACGCCATCCATTTAAACTACTTAATTATTGTTTTTATGTAAAATTTCTTAACGCATTGGCACAATTACGGACCACGCTTCCGGCTTTCAATAAGACTAAAGCAAACAAAAAAAAACACAGTACAGCAGAGCTATTAAATTTCAGTCCTGGGGGGGCTGAATCTTTTTTATTCTACTCGGTAGTTAATTACACTCATCTGGTGTCTCAGATTTGAATTAGTCTAATTAGATTAAGTGGATGAAAACCAGAATTGTTTCAGCCCTCCAGCACCAGAGTGGAATAGTCCATTCCTACCAGTAGAACAGTATGTTGCACAGGCTAGACTGGGAGCATATAACCTAGACATAACCAGAGGAAGAAACCAATCCTATTTCCATATTTTGATCCCAGGATCTGTTTTCCGCGCAGCCTTCCATGTCTTGGCAGAAAGTGGTCCTGGTGTCGTGGAGGTACATGTTGTGGTTTCTAGTGCTTGAGATTCATCACTGTCAGGAAACTCCCCAAGAGTCTGTCTTCTTCAGCCAACCTACACGTCTGTGGGCAGTCTGATAACATCTGTGTGGCCACCTTACAATGCCACCGGCAGCAGATCTCTGATCAAAGCTTGCTGGCCTAAGAAAACACTAGACATCTCAGCTGGGGTAGTAGTCAGTCCTTCAGATCGATCTTAGGGGGTTTAAACCCTTGGTCCCTTTCAGAAAATTTTGTGAATCAAGAGTGGTCAGTCTTACATTTTTATGCAGTGTGCAGAGGAAAATAATTTGCCGTATTTAGTGTTTGCGATGCATTTTGTCAAAGACCTGCAACATAAACTGCTCTTTTTATTGCAAAGGTAAATACACCTAAATGTCATGAATTGTGCCACTCTCAGCCCCGTAATTACTTATTCTGTGTGTATATGAAGATGGAAAGACTTAGACAGGATCATGTAACCACACAAAGTTATTTTCTTATGTTCATTCTCATAACCAACATGCAATGTTATCCATGCCAAGACTGTATACAGAAGGCCACAAGAGGCAGCCTAGCCATCTGGTGAAAAATCCTGTCATTCTGTCCCTAAGCTAAACAGTTCAACTACATTGCTCCCATTCTTACTGTGAATAAGAATCTGGTTTTAGAAAACGTACCTGATAAAATAATAGTTAAATAAATAACTGGAGAGAACATTCTACAGATCCCAATCAAAATGACTGCCTTAGATCTTCACATTCCAGTCTAAATAGATTTGTAGTGTACATTTTTTGTTGCGTTTTTATACAGAGAACGAAATGTGTACAGGGGCCTCCAAAATCATTGGACCTCCTTGGTGAAGATGTCTCAAGGGCTATAACGTTGCTTGCTATTGCTCTCAAAATATGAGAGAAATGTCACCTTTAATTAAGATTCATTTGGATAAAATACAAAATTGTAATCAAGAATTATGTGTAAAAACAATGGGTCAAAATAATTGGCACCCCTGTGCCTTTTGCACCCTCTCTTGCCAAGATTAGCATTCATCAAGCATTAGTAATATTTGATGTGATGGAAGAACACAGTAAGAGATCTGAGACCATTTATCCATGAAGAATCTCACCAAATCCTTTGTTCTCGGCCTTCGGTTAAAGAATCTCCTCACCCAATCACCCTACTGCTTTTCAGGGGTCCAATCAATTTTGTCCAATGTGATTGTAGACACTTCCTTATCGTTACTATAGGTTCCAATGATATTTTCAAAATAAAGGTGCTGACATTTGTCGTGATGAGTGTTGAGGCTTAAAGGACTTAGAAAGGCATGTTGGAATGGAGATTCTTATCTATTTGTTTATATCTGATACAACTAAGTGTTGTTTTCCATTTGTTATGTCTTTGGCCTTGTTGTCATGAAGAATAAAATCAAAATTGGAGGTACTGTCGTATTGTATTTTGAGACTTGGTAACCCCAAGTTGCGGTTATGCTAAGGTTGAAAAAATGAAAGTTCCTTTTATGTTTGGTAACGCTTTGTTCCATGGGCTACCTTTGAGCAATATGAACACATTAACTGTGAGCAAAGAAAATACAAAGGCACCCGCTGCAGGTTTCCTTTGAGTCCGGTTTTTACAAAATATGCATTGTTGAAGCCAGGATTTTAACCCTGGTGAATCTGGGTGACGATATACGGAAGGAAACAGGTACGCTATTGAAATGGAATTTTATTCTTGATTACATATTTCTTAATTACAATTTTTTTTCGCCATGGCTTTGCCATGCAGGAGCACCACGGTAAAATGGAACTCAGCGGAACCGCCAGTATACAAATGTAACCACATGGTCGCCCGATATATCGGTTGTATTCGTGTATCGTGTTATGTACGTTTTAATAGAAGTCAAGGCCGACTGCCTTTTCTACAAATTCATTTCGAGATTGTGTTATGTAAAACAGCTCCTCTTCTTCATGCAAAGGATAAGGGAGCATGTGGAATTGGCTAAAGCCCAAGGGCTGGGGCTTTGGCCATCCAGCCAGCAAATACAAAGCACATTGGCCGTCTCTGCCTAAAGCCTTCCTCTGGGACTGAATTATCTTCTCTTGGAGGTTAACAAGAGAACAAACAGGCTCTCCTTGTCTGCACTTCATTACCTGCCTACTCTCCCCCACTACCCGCCTGGTCTCGCTTTCTTTTCTTCTATCCCTTTCTCTCATTCGCCACCTACACACAGTGTACCAAAGGACTGGCGTTTCCCGATAATACGCGTTTGAATAAACGACCGTAGCTACGGCGTACTCAGCCAGTTAGGGTTCATGTTTAACACAGACAACATATAATGCTTTGTTCCCATGATATTATGTGTTGCCCTGGTGGTATCTGTTATCTGAGCAGCATCTGTTAACAGCAACGTGCACGCTTTCTTTCATGGGACATATTCACCTACCTGCCTGTGTCTGCCCATCTACAGCTCTCAAGCGGTAATATATTACAGAATAATACAGGTATTGCGTGATTATTGCCCCGTGTCATTTCATAAAGTTTGGAAACTTCTGGAAGGGCTTCAGCTATAAAAAGTTTGGCAGCAAAAATATGTGTATAATGGAAGTTGTGTGGGGTTGGGCGAGGCTGCGTAGCATGGCACAGTGGGTACACCAGGGACATTCATTTTCATGGCATTTAATTGTGGGGCCGTCTCCGGTGGATTCGCTCATTACATCATAATCTGTGAGAGATCATCAGGGTCCACTTCTCCGCCAAGGGAGAGGAGAGAACGGCGAGTCTACCTGTCAGACAGATGAGCGTTCATCAATCAACCGGACACCTGTTTGGGCCGATGAAGGAGAGGTAGAGGGACACTGGTGCACTTACTTAGCTGCCTGATGACTCAGGCTTAATGGCAACTCCACCTTCAAATGGAGACAAGTTGCAGTAGGGTGCACCCTAACACAGTCTTAAGTTGGCCCATTAAATGTAATAGCCAAGGGTAACGTTCATATGAGCTATGGTGATCAATTATCACTTCTGTTGACCTATGACAACTGGCAGTAGTTGTCTGTATTTCTAGGCTTCGCAATTCACTTTAAGAAGTGTTCATGGTGACACACACGCCATTCTCACTTGTTAAGATTACATCGACTAGTGTAGCACGATGAATAGAAAATGCTGCGCTAATTTCAGACGCATTTTAGCATAGCAGACTTTAAACTTTCTAATTGTTAGATCTATTTGATTATAACTTCTATTACACTGAATCATTAAACACAAATATACCGACTACAAATGTAATATAGG
This sequence comes from Dallia pectoralis, assembly GCA_029465975.1. Classification (NCBI taxonomy): domain Eukaryota; kingdom Metazoa; phylum Chordata; class Actinopteri; order Esociformes; family Umbridae; genus Dallia; species Dallia pectoralis. Next base: position 6,114,416 of record CM055759.1, read on the forward strand.
TTGGAAGCATTATCATCTCACTAAGCAAATTCCGGTGATGAAAAATAATTGCAGACCTCCATGTACAACTCAAAAGATGATATGTGAGAAGCTACAGGATTATTCACGCTACTCCAGTGTAATACTCTTAGGAGAAAGATAAGAAATTAACTGCAGGGTATTACCAGGTTCAATGTTGCTTGCGTCTTTGGAAGTTTTCACCTTTCAAATCAGCTTTCTGTACAACCTTCCCTACCATTTCCAGCGATTAATATAAATCAAATTGGGTAGCTTTAATTCGGTGAATACTGCAATGCAAAGGAGGTCAATAGCAGGTTACCAAGCACATTATGACTATAAACATTACCTATTTCATGTGTCCTTGTGTTATTGTCCCATTTCTGTGGGTTACCCAACTCATTTGGCCATGTCATTCATTGAGCATACGTATGCTACTAAAGTTTGGTATTACATTAGCATAGCCCGTATGTTCACAAAAAAACTATTGAATATGCGGTATATTTCTCTGAAAGGTGTTACATAATGTAACGTGTTAGTCGTCTGACAGTATAATTACCCATAACCATGTTTGCACTTCTAAAAGTCTACAGTTGCATGAAATTAGAACGTGCTTTGGCTTATTTTGTCACCTAACCATTTCTCTGTAATAGCATCCGAGTGACAAACATCCATTCCTGTCATTACATCGTTGTTCTAAATATTCACGTCACTACTTTGGGAGGGGACTTCCCTTTTGAGCGGATAGGGCAAACTGGGGTGTTTAAAGGATTTGTTCAAAGTGCTAGTTCTGTTCCTTTTTTAATTTTCAATTAGGCCAGCACGCCTAAGGCACCGTAAGACATTATAGCATGACAAAAGACACTGGGCAGTGGATGGGGGGGCGGTGGGGGTGATCTATTGTATCATGTCATGGAAACTCATCCTTCTGATAGACAGAGAGATCGATCAATATGTTAACACTTCATAGTTCCATCACAGTCTGACATATTGATGGATTTACTGCACCATTTCTCATTTGACCACTCGAGTTATAAATTAGCATGTGTACCTGGAGCTGTGCTCTTCCGCTATGCATGAGCACGTTTGGGTAATTACAATTCTCTCATCATATGCCCGCGGGCGGCCCCATACATATGATCAATGATCAGACACCAGCCATTATTAGGCTCTAGCCAATACAGACTAAAACTATATGTCAACTATATAAAAATACACATACTTGCCCGTTGAACAATGAATCCATTAAGTGAAACGGAATCAATTAACTTCAGTTATGTCCACTTGTTTAGGCATTTTTAATAGAGAATGTGGGTCGTTAATTAATAATCTATACAGGCTGTTAAATTTGTATTTTTCCACCTTCCTCCATTAATTACCCTTTGTCCAATCAAATAAGACCTTTTCAAATAAGATATTTCTCTGAGTAAATGTTCACCGGACAATTCAGATATATCTACTTGGTTTCACAAAGGACGCGTTTAGAAAGGCAACCCAATTTACATAATAATGTTCAGTATGATCATTTTCCAAATGACCTGATGTGAAAATGCGTAATGTGATTGGTTAAAAGGCCAATTAGCGGACAGACGCAGCCAAATTGGCAGATCTTTGTCTGTTTTCCCCCACACGACCTGACAATATTACGGCAAGCACACCAACCAGCAACAGGAAATTAGCATTGCGTCTTTGCGCTACTTCGGTTGCCAAATCACAATCAATGCACAAATCCGTCACAAAACGGAGGTCAGTAAGACAGTAAGAAAATCAGATATTGAAAGAAAATTAAACGTGTAAGATAAATAGTTTCTGATGTGTGTGCCTGGAAGAGAAACCTGTAGCTGCTCAGTGACTCTGCCATCGTAGAGATAATTCAGTATTTCTCACCATGATGAATCTCACTCCCAGATATTGAAATGGAATCCATTCAACATACAACATTGACTCACTGATCCTAGAAAAAACAATCTGTCTTGGATGTAGCAGTATGTTTTGCTATGGTTTTGTATTTTAACTGTGTTGTTTGTGTGTATATAATGACTCATTTTATACAATTTCGTTCCATTTATTGTATATACACACACACACACACGCATACACTACATTCTTTATTCAGGAGCAAAAAAGCTGCCTAACAACAGCCTGAGGTATTTTACCTAAAATATGAATCCATATTAGCTGTATGCTAACCGTATGATACATGGCCTCCGGCAGACAAAGTAGGCCTTCAGAATATATCTTTTTAATATAGATTTTGTTGATAGAGAGAAAGTAGGGAGGAGGGTGTGTTGAAACAGCATTGGTCCAGAACCTGACACATGCTACAGCAGTACGTGGATATTGGACGAACAATTGAAAGTTGATGAAAATTTCTTAAAAAAAAATGGTGATTTGGCTGTTGTGCTTGTTACTTAAATATGTCTATAAATGTTCTTCACAGTGCAAGTCAGAACAAAGGAAAACTCAAGAATACTCGAAGCTGAATAAATTATCTGTACATGAGCCATTTCAGTTTTATATTTTCAATAAATTGACAATACAATGTTTTCGCTTGTCATTATGGGGTATTGTGTGAACACTAATGGCAAAATAATGCATGTAATCAAATATAAATTGTCTATAGCCTCACAATCTGGAAAAAGGCACAGAATTTAAATTCAAAGTTGAATGTGCCTTGTTAGCATTCGAACATATGATATTGAAACAAGACATTTGTGTTTGTTTTCCATTTACCGTCCCATTGTTGATACTTTTTAAATCTATTTAATACTACATTCCACTTAAATGCTTATAAATAAAAATTATATTTACAGTGACCGGAACCCCCCCCTCCAGACACACAAAATAAACCTGAGATGTTTTAGAATGAAACTACTGTTTTTCTAAATAAATTGGATGTTAGTGTGCTGGAAAAGCTATTGTTGTCCATAAATTAGTAGCCACCGGGAATGAATACTCCAGAATATGGTAGGAACGCTGTATTTCCAATGCTCTGTCATATCTTCAACCAACGCCTAAAAGAGAATGTGTGTCCAGAGGCATGGAAGGTGCTAAGGTAATTCCACAACCTGGTGGGTCTAGCAGCCTCTAAATCAGTCTGCTGCCTGCTCTGTTGCAGAGAATTGTGTTTGACCAAATAAAAGACAATATTTCAGCCCAACTGCCAGCCCTAGAAAAAGGCACGTAACCTTTCCTGCAATAAACACCCAGATGATTGGTTGATAGACTAAACTAAATTGAAATATTTTATTCAAAATGGGATATTACTCAAAATGCCTATCCAACCTTACTTCCTCCACCCACAGCAGAGCAAGACAGGCATCAGATCAGTTGTAAACACTACCAGCTGGTCTGACTGTCACTACTGAACCAAGATCCCTCTGCCTGGCATTGCAAATGTTCAGTGAATCCTTTGTATAGTCTTTAGCCCTACAAACTGTTCACAGCCGACTCACAGCCGACTCACAGCCGACTCACAGCCGACTCACAGCCGACTCACAGCCGACTCACAGCCGACTCACAGCCGACTCACAGCCGACTCACAGCCGACTCACAGCCGACTCACAGCCGACTCACAGCAAGTGAATTGTGAATGCATGGAATTTACATTCTGTGTCATCAGACAGAAAATACTTATTTGTAACCGGCCTGTCCCAATCTAAAATTATTTCAAACAACCCACTGACAATGTTCCAGTATTGTTAACCCTATTTTCTTGCCATGCATTAACGGAATAACTGCCATGTCATTGGATAAGCTACAAATACAATGCATTTACAAGGTGACCAATAGCAACACAGAGTCAAATCAGGGTGACGTGATTTGTCGAACCGTCGGGCATTCTCCAAACGTGCTGAATCTTGGCCCCTCTCCACAGGTAACGTCACCGTGACGACGAGTACTTTTGACACCTGATTATACAGACCAAATCTAACCATGTCAGCAGACCGAATTGTGTTTCGCTTGCGTTTCATTACTCTTTTATATGCCGTCATCACACACACTGCAAAACCCGGTAGCACAGTAGTGATATTGCTGGGGGGGGATATCAAGCTAGAGGGAACTGTCACATATCAACTGAACGCTGAAGTTAAAGGGTGAGTCATACTTCGCCGCTTTTAGCACACAGACGTCATAATAAAACTTTTTATAACACATTCATTCGGACAGTTTTATCATTCACATACTACGGTGTTTATATTCTGCAGTGGTCTGTCTTGTGGGCTGATCGTACACATTTGGGACACATTTTAGACAAAATTGCTAAGTATTATCTTCGTTGCAGCAACACAGCGCTGGGTGGGCACCTTTCTTTGCCATAAGGGAACATCATAATAAAAACCTGTCTTGTGTTTTTGTACGTGTAACATTTTTAATAACATTTTTTTCAACCTTTATAGCATAACCTCATCCCCCGGCGATGACAGAAGCAAGCGTTGCAAAATAGATGGTACATCTTGCCTTGTACTCTTTAAATAATTCCGGTTGCATCTGCCTCCTTTACATTCACGTCGCTGTGAAAACATGGTCAGACTTCTTTTTCTTCCGCCTCAACCCTTTCACCAACTTCACACATCTGGTCTTCAAAAGGGGTCCTCTACTGTACACTGATCAGTTTAGCGATTTTCGATCAGTGGTTATCAGACTGCATGGACGTCAGGGCTGATCCTAGATCAGTGCTGCTAAAAGTTGCCTGAGGCATACGGCCCAGATCTTCCCGTCACAACAGTTACGTCACGAGCTCACGTCGTTATCACCACCAGCAAATAGCAGTGCACCAGACAGGCGGGTTGCCAAACTCACCCCACCCTTCTAGTCTTTGCACGTCATTCTCTCTAAAAATACAGTTTCAATAGAAATATCTATTATGTATCGGTTGTTACTGTCAGATGACAGGTGCTCTGGAACTGATACAAAAAAGAAAATTACAAATTAAAATCTAAATATATTTTGCATATAATAAAAAATTAGACAGTATGAGGTTTTTGTCATTATTGATCAACAGACATGATCAATGAAGGCTTAAAAATAACAGGAATGTCACATTTGTTGTACAGTTGCTGAATTATTATTATTTTAGTTTTTTTAGTGAAGCATTGCACCAAACAATTTCTAACCTAAGCATTGAGGGAGCGGCGCCATGCCAGACACACAGGGAGATATACAGGTGATGAGGATTTCTTACCACCAGCCTAGAGACTGAGCTTCTTTAGAGAAGACCATGAAAGTTTAATGCTTTTTCAGAATGTTGCATGCCTCCCTGTTTATATTATTGATAAAATACTCCCAGGTTGTTCGAGAACACTACAAGCCCTGCTCTTCTACTGCGTGGCTGCAGTATTGTCTCTCTGCTCCTCGCCATGGCTCGTTGTTACAGGTTTCCCTCGTTTTTATTCGGCAACACCTGCGGCTTCTCACGTTATACTGAAAGTCAGGTATAAAAACACTGTTGTGGCGTGTAACTGGTATTAGTATCATGTCGACAATTATATTTTCTCGTGTGACAACACTGAAAAAATGACACTTTGCTACAATGTAAAGTAGTGTGTACAGCTTGTATAACCGTGTACATTTCCTGTCAGGGGCCTTAAAAAAAACGTAACATTCGGCACAAAAACAGAAACACTCTGTAACAACGGTAGCTGAACATTTACGGTTACAAAACCGCAAAGTTTAAAATTGGTTAATCGCTGCATCCCCAGCGGTCTACAGTGCAGGTTGTAACCATCTGTCAGGAATATATAGTGGTTCAGTGCTGGAAGGAATTTCCTTCTGTATCAGCATTGCCACACCCCCTGCCCTGGTGGAGAAATTATATTGTTTCAATTGCCCACACACCTTGATTTAAGAAATTACATGAGGACTTGATTTCCTAACTAGCTTCAAACCCCAACTGTTCCGAAAGGCAGGTGCAAACAGGCTGACGCAAACACAGTAAGAAGCTTTAATAAAAATACCTCCGTCTAAGCCGTGTCCCCCACCCTCAGGAGTTCAGATTCCACTGAGATACGACTTTAAAAGCAAAACACCTACAGCATATTATCACTTATATCACACGAGTAGCGCCAGGCTACATGACACTCAACAGCCCCTTAGATGATACTAACTAATAGGACCAGCTATGTTCCATTTGTGTATGCGTGCACAATAAATAGGTGTCTGAAATGGAAGTGTCTGTTCTATTGTCCATCAATGGAGCAATATAGAACACCGTTGACAATGGTAGCCGGCGATGTCAATAAGAAAACTTTCCCAGTCAGTCCCATTGAGGGACCTCGGATTCTGTCAACCAATGCTTTTAAATTTCCCTCTGCCTCACCGAGTGAAAAGCAACGCGTTTGTTGACCACCTGACATTCTACGCAGCCTGGGGAGGGGGGGGCTTGAAATAAAAGAGCAATGGCAATTGGTATCATATCTCCGTAAAGATGTGATCAGAATGTTTGGATATTTAGACAGGGACTTTTTCAAACTATACCTATATCTGGATAGTTTCTGTTTTTGATTTCTACAATATTTTGTATTTAAAAAAATGAAATTAAGTTGTCTAAATACAGAAATAAAACGTACAGCCCACACCTTTCAATGCCTGGCTTGGTATTGGCAATGAGATTAAATTGACTATGATACACACAGCAGTAACACACCCTGACACTGAAACATGTCATATGACCTACTGGTAAATGAATGTGTTACTTGTAGACATGCAAACTGTATAGCACATTTCCTTAAATGTGACATTCATATGAAAAAGTGTTTAATGGCTACTTCGTGAACCAGAAAGCAATGGCGTGGTGAAGGAAAAACTGGTGAAGAAGGAATGACTGGATAGTGATGACAATTTGATGTACAGAGACGACTTGCCATAAACATATTCAGATAAACCCATCTCCTCTGCCAGTCAAGGTACAGAGACGCCTTGCCATGAACAAACTCAGATAAACCCATCCCCGCCAGTCCAGGCTTGTTTGAAACCGGGCTTCAGCACCAGGCACAATAATGCAGCAGTTTATCTTATTCATTACATGCAGGCCATGCCGAACTGTCAAACAACTGCGTAGCAGTAGCAGAATATTACCGTTGTTCCACCGGCGTTTGAGAACAGCTATTCTAACAATAACATATTCCATATCAGGTGGTTCCAATTAGCACAGAAAAGCTTAAGTGGTGAATAAAACAAACGGCGTTGCTCCTGTATGAAGCAAACATGACCACCATTACTGCAGTTGCCATGAGAACCAGTCATTTTTGATGAGTGCGTCCTGGCTCACCTTCTCCAACAGACGTGTGCGGTAAACATCTAGAGGGACTCCTGTTGAGCCTCTAACCGTTGCATCCAGGTCTCATAAGAGGGAAGATAGCTCTGACTTAATGTCAGCGGGTTCTTCAGTTCATCACCAGACAAGAGGTCGGCAACCGAGGCTACAGCCGTTTAAATTTGTCCGTCTAGGCTGTTAGGAATTTTCAAACCTTGATTGCAGAAGGGGGCCGGAGCATTTTACAAATGAGATATTCGAGTGGCCGTCTGACTCATTGTTTTGATCTCTGTGTCTGGGCAAAGGCGTCAGTCATACAGGTAATATAATATCATCTTCTGGTGGAGAGGCAAAAGCTGCCGTCAAGATATTGGGACCAAATTATTATTTCTAGTGTTCAGGGGAAACATCCTTCTACCTGCCGATTAGAAATCTCTGTCTTGCATTGCTTCTGGAATGCTGAAGTACAGCTGTTCCTCAGAGATCAACTGATCCACATTTATCGTATTGGCATTTCCCCCTCCGGTATTTGCGTGTGAGCGCACAAAAGCATATTTTCATGGCATTTGATAAAGAAATCGACGGCCTAAGCCCGGTCAGGAATCTCCTAACTCCCTGGTACCACAGGATGCTCTAATGATTTCCGTCATACGTTTCTAAAGAATGGATTCATTGGTGGCTGGAGGAGTTGAGACATCCAAAAACACAATTTTGCCGGGACCCAGATAAGAAGAGGGAGAAGAGCATGGCACTGAGCCAGAAGCAACCAGGATGCATGTTACCCAGGTACCAGGGGCTTTGTGGGCATGCAGGTTTTGGCAGTCTCCCCAGTAGGCAGAGATTTACCCCAGGCCCAACATCGGAATATGTAACAGGCCCCTTCTTACATTCTTGTGGATGTACTGATTAGGCAGATAATAATTGTGTCTCTCTGTGTACAAGGGTGTTAAGAGTTCGCGACTAACATGAGTGCTTTGCTTACAATTTACTGTAATTTAATAGTTTGAAAGTGTCAGAACTCAGTCATGTGGGCACTCAGTCATGTGGGCACTTTTCATAGTATTACCATCAGCCAGCTAGCCATAGACCAGGTAGCTAGCCGTAGACCAGGTAGCTAGCCGTAGACCAGGTAGCTAGCCGTAGACCAGGTAGCTAGCCGTAGACCAGGTAGCTAGCCGTAGACCAGGTAGCTAGCCGTAGACCAGGTAGCTAGCCGTAGACCAGGTAGCTAGCCGTAGACCAGGTAGCTAGCCGTAGACCAGGTAGCTAGCCGTAGACCAGGTAGCTAGCCGTAGACCAGGTAGCTAGCCGTAGACCAGGTAGCTAGCCGTAGACCAGGTAGCTAGCCGTAGGCCAGGTAGCTAGCCGTAGGCCAGGTAGCTAGCCGTAGACCAGGTAGCTAGCCGTAGACCAGGTAGCTAGCCGTAGACCAGGTAGCTAGCCGTAGGCCAGGTAGCTAGCCGTAGGCCAGGTAGCTAGCCGTAGGCCAGGTAGATAGCCGTAGGCCAGGTAGCTAGCCGTAGGCCAGGTAGCTAGCCGTAGGCCAGGTAGCTAGCCGTAGGCCAGGTAGCTAGCCGTAGGCCAGGTAGCTAGCCGTAGGCCAGGTAGCTAGCTTAGCTCATAGCTCTTGTTCAATAATGCCAATGATGAGTGGTTAATGTTTGGATTATCAATATTAATATAAGTTAGCAGAAGCCCTCCTTCGAGAGACACGAGATCGTCTGGCCTCAAAACTGACATTTGTAAAGAGGCAAGCACTGATTAGCAGAGCAACTCATTCTGCAATTCAAATTACTTATGTTTATTTTAGTTAAATAGCCCAACGTATAGTATTTACAGCCTATGTAAGCAAGGTGACCAAATGCAAAATTAAGTAACGAGAGCGCGTTTAAAGCAAGTGTTGATTAAATGTGTTCCGCTAAGCAAGAGCAAATGAGGAAGATCTCTGGTAAATATGGATTTAAGTGTTTACTGTTGCTCTATGTTTTAGTGTATGGTATTTATTTAATGATTTCACCTCACAGTGTTACATAATTGTCTATTTCTGTCTGCCGACTGCCGACCTTGAACGGAGCTGCCAGAAACAAACAGTGAAACACCATTGAGTGTTTAGAGACACATCATATTGGTCTACCACAGCCAACAGGTGGGTTACGTATCAAAGAAAACCAGGAGGGAAAAAAATTTGCACATGCCTTTTCATCCCCTCCTTGCTAGCTCTGTCCAATTTGGTCTCTCTCTCTCTCTCTCCCTCTCTCCTAATTCCTTTTCTCTCTCTCTTGTTCTCTACATTCTCATTTGTATTTCAGATTTTGTTCAGAAGAGAAGCGTGACATTTTGTTCTTGCATATTCGCACCACCAAACACCAATTGTTACACACAATTGTATACATCTAGCAGACTTTTGCGTATACACTAGGGGTGTGCGATATGACGATATTTAATCGTGGACTATTAAAATGTCTCCACGATTCACTTTTTCGGAAATATCGTAGAATCGCGCTCCAGTGCACGTTCAATTAGATGCAGATCTATGGCGTTTTTTCAGCTACGTATCAACATGCAATGCGCGGTGCGCTATATGTCGGCGTGTTAACACTAGAAGCGCCAACAGCCCCCGGGCGTTGCAGTTAGTAATTAAAATAAATATATAATGTTGAAAAGCTACAGCCTTGTTCTTCCATGACTTTTCCTAAATACGTGCATTTTACCATGTGCCGTTTTCAGAAACTGGACGCGTTTTGGTCTGATCTCGTTTTGGTCTGATCTATATTGGACTCGTTTTGGTCTGGTCTATATAAAACTGGATGCGTTTTGGTCTGGTCTACATGAAACTTGACGCGTTTTGGTCCGATCTATATGAAACTGGATATATGTAACCGATTAATTTGCTGCTGTCTCATGTGCACTCATAACATCACTAATGAACACTGTGCGCAGTGCAACCGGTTAGTATGCGTGTCCTGCTCAGGCAGACAAAAGCTGCGAGATATACATAGATAATATATTGATTGGCTTGGTTGAATTTGAATGAACTAGAAAAAAGAGGTAGGCCTACGTTTATAAAGAAATATATGTTTTACTAAATAAACAGAACGAAAATATAAAACGAAATTGATTAATGTATCTACCGGGTAACAGCAGAATATACCCGACCGTGACCAATATACAAACTGTAAAATACGTGTTTCATTGCCTACAGTGCCTTAGTTACTGGACTGTAATTACTATAGGCTAATACATTTTACAAATGTAAATGATCGAATTATACTGTAGCCTAATGTTTTTATTTCAAGAGTCTATGTTGCAATATATACGGCCAATCATGCGCAAAACATTTGATTGCGCGTCGCTTGTGATCTAAAATGTTTTAGCATTTATTACATCAAAATAGGACATACAGTTTGATGGATTTTCATTTATTCGATCATTAGAAATTTATATATCATAGCCTGTGCATTTTAAAATCATGGTTTTAAATTTGTATTGTATGGTTACATAAGACAATAAATAGGCTACATACTATTTTAGTAAAATGTTTTACTTGATCATTCATAATTCATTTAATTCAGGATGATAACACAGTAGATCATCTGATGCTGTAGATGGATGGCAGGTTACACAGTGAATGGATGGTGAAGCTGCGGATGAGAATGAAGGTGCTTCTTTGCACAATTGCACTTCCATTAAATATACACGTGATTAAAATAGGCTACTTTAAATTTTTTTCCCTTTTATGTTTTGTTACCTTGTATCGCTATATTTTTTAAATGGAGATATAATTTGCTTGTATTGCAGCTCAGTAATTTGCAAAATAGTCTTAAAAATCAACATGAAAAAGAATCGTGATAAAATTGTGAATCGTGATTTTTCCTGACAAAATCGTGATATGATATTTTTCCCATATCGCCCACCCCTAGTATACACATTTACTTTTTATTCATCTATTAATCAGCATGCTGAAAACGATATGGTCCAAGAGTACCTCAATCAACATCCGATACAAGAACCTGACTCCAGGGCATGGAAGGATTCCCATCCAGGGAGGAAATGTCTTTAAACGTACATTTATTGACCGATAAAGCCACCGGTGTTACATTTTTCTCTCTGAAGCACAACAATTTATATCATGAACGCGTGGGTTTGAGTTCATTAATTCAAGAATGTTACGTAATTCTCTCCTCCCTTAGACCCAACTTTTAAAATAGGTGAATTGACTGCCATTTGTAAACAAGCTGTTCCTCTGCAGAACTGCCGCCGAACACAAACCGATATCTAGTTACCCGAGGTCTCTCGGCCGTTATATATTTTTACGGTCTAACGTTTTACAAAACGAAGATATAAACATAATGGCATAACATATTGTTGCCGTTGGGATCGACTTGTGAAATATTACAAAGCATCGCTTAAGGCCCACAGGCTTACAGAGAACAATAATCTCTCACCATATTCTCGACAAGTGGGTGAGTGCATGCAAGACGTACACACAAGAACTGTATCCACAGTGTAAGAGTCCGGAGGCTCTCGTTCTTTTTGGGGGCTTTTTCCAGACTCGGTTTCGGGTCCTCTCGTACCCTTAGACAGAAAGGTCACCGCAAATCATTGCAAAGTTATTCCGAGTGATCCGCAGGACACAAGGGGTCACTGGATGGTTTGATCAGTATGTAAATGATGTGAATAATATGCTGTGGCCTTCACAGTTCCCAGATCTCAACCCAGTTGAACACTAATGCATGCATATTTTTAACAAAACACAGTCAAAGGATGGAAATGTTCTTTTGACTGAATGACTCAAAAATATTATTAATAACACAGTTGACCCTCCCAGCACAAGATTTGGTGTTGATATGTTTAAACAGGATCTTATTGAGAGTTGATGGAGAGTCAAGATGCGTTTATAGAGGGTTAGAGGATTCATCTAGACACATCTGTCAAACTGCTTAACACAGTTCTAAACACTTTACAAAGTATTCACCATTGTTCTGTGCATTTTGCCTAATAACAGAACCAGGAATACATAATAAACAACACAATACAAAACGTATAGCTTACAAGGGCACTACAACATCCAACATAAATATGCCACAGCCGCCCCAAGCACTAACTTCTGGTTCAGCGATTCCATAAACAAATCAATACCAGGAATACCCTTATCATGAAAATCAATCAGCCTATCATTAAGGCAGACACACACACACAATTAAAATATGGCAGCAGAAACGGCGCACACAAATTAAAAATGTATATTTAACTTGACTCACCATCCGTAGGCCTATATCCGGATGCATGCAATGTGTTGCTGTTGAACTTGCACAGGACCCATGTGTTTCCACGCACTTGTGCACTTGAAGGTAGGATCTCGCTGGATGACCAAAATGCCAAGCCTTATGTACATAGACCAAATGGCGCATCTATGGTTGGGGGAAAAACTATTTTCAGCTTCGAATAATAATTCTGAATGCAGTTTCAATGCAGACAGTACACTTCGGGTAGTCTCCAAAGTTGAGTGTTTTTGTGCACAGACAATATATCTCCATAAGCGCATGAACTGCTTTACAACTTTTCACCATGCGCACGTGCAGCCCCATCATGGCGCAAGTGTTAGCGAGCCCTGACGCAGGCCCATAATCTCAGCACATGTCTCACCTCATGTCCTTCATCTTTAGGAGGCCACTACACCGTCGAAGACTCCGCGGCAGCAAGCCTGATGTCAATTTTGTTATTTCTGACACGCATCAAGTGTTAGGCTTTTGCGACATGACATTTATTGTTTCTGTGTCACATTAATTATCCCCCCACCCGGCCACCGCACAGAGATGGGCTCGTTCCAGTGTGCCTTCCATGGGCTCGTTCCAGTGCGCCTTCCATGGGCTCGTTCCAGTGTGCCTTCCATGGGCTCGTTCCAGTGCGCCTTCCATGGGCTCGTTCCAGCGTGCCTTCCATGGGCTCGTTCCAGTGTGCCTTCCATGGGCTCGTTCCAGTGTGCCTTCCATGGGCTCGTTCCAGCGTGCCTTCCATGGGCTCGTTCCAGTGTACCTTCCATGGGCTCGTTCCAGTGTGCCTTCCATGGGCTCGTTCCAGCGTGCCTTCCATGGGCTCGTTCCAGCGTGCCTTCCTTTCACGCTTCCTATCGATGCCTGTCAGTCACAATAAAGTTATAATATTTAGGATCAATTTTTTGGCAAACTGTTGTAATCGTATGTTTTTTAATAAATATGTTAATCAAAATATTACTTTTTTTATAATACGGACTTTATTTTCGCAGGGGCACGTGTAGCAATCAATTTGTGCAGACATTAGTTCCTGGGGGCTTCCTTATAACCAGCCCATTTATCTATTATCTGGTAGTATGAAGTGGCTGGCTCAGGCTTGACTGGAATTAATCAAGGTTTTTATTTACATGATTAAACGTCAGAAATGCCACTTCATTTAATGCCAAATCTCCCAGGTTTTTTAATGTTAAATTCCAAAAGATGAGAAATAATGCACCTGCCATAAAACGGTCCTTGCCTAAAGGCCGAAATCCAATCATGGGTGTTCAAGATCGTAATGCGATGTGCGCAATAGCCTCGAAAATAAGGTTAATCAGATCTTGAACAACGCTCTCCACATCACAGGCCAACCCGATTCACCTGACTTTTTAAAAACTTGACAAGGCAATTAGAAAGTGAGGAGCAGGGGGCAAATTGCCGCCTGCTGCTAAAAAGTATGGAAGAAAATCTTCTGGATAGTCAGTTAAGATTACTGGACACAAACACGTATCTCTTCAACATTGCTCATGGGTCCTGCATACTGCATAGGAATACATGCAATCTAGTGGTTTGTGGTCCAGCTTTGGCATTCATTGAGGAATCTTATTGCAGTATACACAATTACATTGTTTTTCGCAGGCGCTAGTTCCAGCGCATCACTGAAATCTGTGCAGTGTATGTCTTGCATGAATATACCTTATTTGATGACCGACAGAAATGCAAGCCATCAGACATGGTCTCAGCACAGGCTAACTCTGGAGATTAAATTTGACAGGTAAATCTGCCCTTAGCTATATTCCACTTTGTCAGTGGATGGTCTCCAGAGTTCCCTAAAATTGGACAAATTGGCGCCTCTGAGGCAGGTGAGTTTCCCGTGTTTTGACTTTTTCTCGAAGAATGAGCTTGTTGTTTTTAATGTCAGGTTTCATGATGTTTGTTTTCTTGTAGAATGACTTGTGCCTTTTGTATATGATTCAACAACTTATCAATCGTCAACTTTTCACAGAGTCGTTCTGTAAATTAGGATGTGTAAATAAAACAAAATCTATAATTACATTTAAAAAAAAAAAATGTGTGGTATGTTAAAGAGTCACTGCACTATTTGTATAAATGTGATTGGCATTACCTAGTAGCCTATGTGTCACGAATTAAGAGGTGTCATGTAGAAATGAACTAGCGTGACGTGACTTGAAACAACCTTGAACAATGTGCCATCCCAACCTACTGAAATAGATAGCCCCGGCGATTGGCTAACAAGAACCAGCTGTGCTAATAACAAAAAGGAAACCAAGAATCGCACCCCATAAAACCACCCGAGCAGGAACCTAGTGTTCACCACTTGTGACCTAGTTCACCAGCCGTAACGTAGTGTCCCCTACCGGCCATGTGCTATAACGTGCATGCTCTGTATGTGTGCCATGGAGTCCCTATTCTTCTCTGGGAGCCTCTCAATGACATTATCTATACATATCATCCACCTTGCTTCACCAAATGATCCTAGTCCTGCAGTCATAAATGAGTGTAATTCATCACCATGTCAAAGTATTATGCTTTGTAATTCCTTGCACCTTTTTACTCCCCACTGAAAGATTATCGAGTGTTCTTGACTTAATACAAGGAGTTGATGCAGAACCGAGGGGGGCAACACTGGAATGACTCATTGCACCTCTAAACTGAAACCTCCTTTTTTTTTTGAAGACCGACCCGAATTTGATGGGAGGCCAACGTCACACTGTGCTATTTACTGGAGATTAGTGAAACAGGCCTGGTTAAAGATAAATACTTGATAGGGAATGTTTACAGGTTATGGCACCGGTTGCCGAAATCATCCAATCACAATGACTTCTTTGGGAAATGGCATTATGTGATTGGTGGCCTGAGACTTAATCACCGGCAGTGGGTGAAATGAAGGTGGGGAAACTCAGTAACCAGCTCTATGGACATGCAGGGGTCTCATCCCATCTTTAACCGCTTATCCAGGGTCAGGTCACGGGGGCAGCAGCTTTTCCTCTTGCCTACCTGGTTTCCTGCTGAGAGTCATGGCCTCAGATTTTGAGGTGCAAATCCTCATCCCAGCCGCTTCACACTCGGCTACAAACCGATCCAGTGAGTGCTGAAGGTCACTGACCGATAATGCCATCAGGACCAGCAAAAACCAGTGATGAAATCCTCCGAACTGCAACCCCCTCCCCACCATGACCTGCTCGACATCCGGTCCATGAATATCACAAACATGATTGGCGACAAAGCGCAGGAGTGCCAAAACAAACAAAAAAAAGGCAGTGAGAAGGATATGTCCAGATGATTCTCTTACGAAATGACCTATCTATATTATAATAATTCCACATATAATCTCTTTTCATAATCCTACCTTCTGAATTGTATCGTTATAAAGCACATTTACACTGCATTCACTCAGCACTCCAAACTCAGTCCGAACTCCTCTCAATATAAGCTGGGTTCACTGGGAAATATCTCTCTCCAAGTCTGATCTCTAACCTCGGGGCTACAGACTGGTGAATGATAATTAATGATATGCTTTACAAGTCCCAGGCAGAGCATGCTGGGATGCCGAGCGCCGCTCGCAGGGCTTCCATTTATCACCAGTGACAGGGACATTTATCTGCTAACCTTTCCTGGAGATCCCGTTCCTCTTTGACATGGCCCAACAAAAGGAGCCAAGAAGCAAGAGGTCATTGACGGAAGCATTGGATTGTCCTGTGGCCCTGCCATCCCACATTTGGCCTTATGTGGAAGAGGGCCTAATCTGTGTTTAAATAGTTATGAATATATAGCTCACAACGGAGAACATAGGGTGCAATTAGGTTTCAGTACAAAGCGCATTTGCTTTAGTAGAAGGGTCAGGTTTTCTAAGCACTTCCTGAGGACACATCCATCATAAAGGGCAAGCCTGTAGTTACTTTATGTGCAGGGAGATGGAAAAAGCCATTACCTTGATGATATAGGCAATTGGCTAGAATGGTATTTTTTGATAGCTTAACATACATCTTGGAAGCATCGACAGTGAATATGCCCGGGCAGGACGGCCCGTTGAAGCGTCCCAGCGTGATGTGTCGGACGGGCACTTCTCATGCCTGTGAATGGGATTCATAATGTCCCGTGCAAATCAATCTAGTCTTCTAGGCTGGCTCGCAAAATCTTATACATGTAGAATTTGAATAATGCATGCATGAAAGTCATGAGTCATATAGTGCATGGCATACTGTATAGATGCATTTCTTTCTTTTATTATCCAACAGTCGACGTTATGTGAATAGTTTTACACCTTAACGGCAGGGTTCATCTCTTTTATTTGTGTATTGTTCTCTACAGATGTCCAATCTGATCTGGTACGGGACACGTTAAAAACCAAGGTCGAAAAGGTATTTAAAATGTATACAGTGAAGTCAGAAGACAGTTTTCTAATAAGAAATGCATGCTCCCCTGTACAAATTATAATCTATTGTGAGCGGCATGACCCGGTGTGAGCGGCATGACCCGGTGTGAGCGGCATGACCCGGTGTGAGCGGCATGACCCGGTGTGAGCGGCATGACCCGGTGTGAGCGGCATGACCCGGTGTGAGCGGCATGACCCGGTGTGAGCGACATGACCCGGTGTGAGCGGCATGACCCGTGTGAGCGACATGACCCGGTGTGAGCGGCATGACCCGGTGTGAGCGGCATGACCCGGTGTGAGCGGCATGACCCGGTGTGAGCGGCATGACCCGGTGTGAGCGACATGACCCGGTGTGAGCGGCATGACCCGGTGTGAGCGGCATGACCCGGTGTGAGCGACATGACCCGGTGTGAGCGGCATGACCCGGTGTGAGCGACATGACCCGGTGTGAGCGGCATGACCCGGTGTGAGCGGCATGACCCGGTGTGAGCGGCATGACCCGGTGTGAGCGGCATGACCCGGTGTGAGCGGCATGACCCGGTGTGAGCGACATGACCCGGTGTGAGCGGCATGACCCGGTGTGAGCGGCATGACCCGGTGTGAGCGGCATGACCCGGTGTGAGCGGCATGACCCGGTGTGAGCGACATGACCCGGTGTGAGCGACATGACCCGGTGTGAGCGACATGACCCGGTGTGAGCGACATGACCCGGTGTGAGCGACATGACCCGGTGTGAGCGACATGACCCGGTGTGAGCGACATGACCCGGTGTGAGCGACATGACCCGGTGTGTGAGGGGGGGGGTTCATGGGGGGAAAGGCATGGGTGAACAAACAATAACAACAAATAATAGCAAACAGCGTGAAAGACTGGAGATGTAAATAATTGAGGTTGTGAATTGGGATCTGAAACATTGTTATTTCATAGGTGCGACGTGGGGCCGCAAGCCGAGGTGATGTGTAATCATAATTAAAGAGCTGTCTACCCGGCGCTGACGGTCCCCCGCTCCGCCTCTGCCTGCCGCTAATGGACAGAGGAGAACGCTGATTAATCACTGAAAGCCCATCAGGCACGGTGTGCGGCCATTAAACACCAAGAACACACGGAGACTCCGCCGACTGGCGCGGATATCAAAAGCTTTTGGCGAGTCCAAATGTAGGCAGCTTCAGGGACTTCAACAACGTAGACCCCATAATTATTATATTATGTCTGATTTGGAACTCCTCTGGGTTTCATGTAGCAGTCAAATACGACTCCTGTATGGTTATGAAGCTACCGTAATGACACACGTAAGCCGCTTCTCACCGTTAACCAGTGGTGACACCCACATTGTCACCTTACTATAACAGCGATCTAGTCGATGCCAAGGTAAATACCAATAGTTGTGTAAATCGGGCTTTGCAATAGACATTGTCCTCTGTAAATGTTTTATGGAGAACTCACTGTTTTCTGACATTCCTTTTATACACGACAATGCTACTTCAGCTTGCTGTGTAGCATAGCGAGTTCTGATACCGAGAGCCACGTTACGGAGTTCTTGCGATGATGATGATGACGGGATGTCTCTGGTCTAGTGTGACACCAAGAGAGGATGCCCATCTTAGGACGGCCAGAACCTAGTCAACCGGCAATTCTGGTGAAACTGAACTTTGTTTATTCTTCAAAATTTCTAAAAACCAAAGTGCAAAATTCACTTGAGGAGCCGAGATGTAAATATTGTGAACGTTGCCAAGCCGTTTGTCTCTCGGTACTCCAGCAGCGCACATCTGTGCCTTGGCATTGTGTATGGATGGCAGAGTGCCGAGCAGAGAGCGGGTAGAAGGCAATAGACGGCTGGAGAGTTGGGCAAATGTTCAGTCTGGTTGCAGGAGCGGCGGCTATTAAGAGCCCTCCTCAGAAGGCTCCCAGTGGGTCGACTCCCATTCTAACGCCGTATACTAGATAAGGAGACCCTCCCAGTGTGGAACCAACCCTCTGATGTGTGATGCTGAGATGCAATTTTCCCCTCAGCACCTCAACTCTGTGCGTTTGCTGGTGACGACTCCGGCCGATCCGCTATGGAGACGGTGGACTGTGACTCAGGGAACAAGTCTGTCTGTTTAAAGGTCTGACTCAACGGGCTCGTCTAATCGTCTAATCTCACTGTTTGTAACCGTAATAGAAGGAGGGGGTGTGGATTTGGGTGCTTCCAGTTTAACTTTCATGCACTGTCCCCTTTCCTTCCTGCTTTAAAGGCTCGTCAGAGGCGGGTTTAGAGGCGGAGTTAGAGGGGGGGTGATGCCTCTGTCTTCTGACTCGCATCAACCGCTGCTTTTAGGTCAGACAGAAGATCCCCCCTTCTGTCCTCATTCAGGGGTCACTGGACACTGTGGGAGTTAGCTTTGCTTATAAAATAACCCAATGATGTGTTGATTTAAAGGACAGAACAGTAAACACTGTGATCTGAAGAAAAACATATTGTAGAGAAAGAAAATAACAGTCTTCCAAGAAACATAAAGTTGTGGTTGTCAGCTATTCCTGAAGAATATCCAACTGGTAGTCAATGTCTCACCCAGTCAGCTGATGGTAGCAGACAGAGTTAGTCCATATCATGTAATACTATCACATATTCTCACACCTCTGCTGAGCAGATATTCATCCCAATTTGAATTCCCCCAGCATTTGGAAATACATCTGGAAAGAGATGCGCCTCCAGGGGCCGAATCCGAGGCTGCAGGGGTACGTAAAGTAATCAAAAAACAAGTAATCTGTGTGACCCCGTTTGAAGATGATTAGGGCTATCAAACACTAACACGGTATATGAATGTATGTTGTTCTGCCTTGTTGTTCAACCATTTTACTCCCAAGGACCAGCTATGAAATATTTCCTTCTTTCACGCAAAAATCGTAACAAAAGCACATGTTTTTATTATGCTTATTAGAAGGGAAATGCTTTCTGCCAGTGGCATCAGTCTATATGAATAAATGACAAATGTTCTGTCGCATTTTCTTTGAAAAAACTAAATTAATACAGACTGTCAGGTTGTAAATAAATAAGGTGCTCCACAACGGGTGTGTGTGTGCGTGTTGACTTAAATAATGTGTTAAATGTGTAGAGGGATCTTTGACAAGGGCACACACATCATGCTCAATAGTTTGCTGGGCTGCATTGCATTGTCAGGGCTGTCAATTGAACTTGGTCCATTCGTTTTTACGGAGAGAAAAAATGTAATCTTGGAAAAATGTAAGTAGGCAACCCTGGATGGAGAAATGAAAAAGTTGGGTCAGAGTTAATGGTATTAGGATTTTGCTGTTCTATGATATACAGTGCAAACCATTTTGCAGTGTGTATACAAACAAAAATGTCATAATACTGAATTATTAAAGGAACAGTTAAAAGTCAATTTTTTCATATGTTATCTGTTCTACAAAAAAGCCATTATTGTATGACAACATTGGAGTAACATTGAGGAATATGTGCAATAAGAGAAAAAAAGTAATGTGAATTGCTGTAATTGACACTGTGTGTTGAATTAATCCCAGGGCTGTGGAAATCTCAGGCGATTTTTCATTTATTAACAAAAATCTATTACTTATTTCTCATACTTTTTAAGTGAACATTGTTGAAACAGAGCACATAATCTAACATGGAAAAAAACACGCAATCTGAAGTATTACATTGCAATTTAATTGCACAGTGGCGTGAGTTCACTCCTTGGCCATGGCTGTGTGAATAAAAGCCAAAAGTGATTGGAGAATCCATGTGGTCGTCAATACTTCAATAATATTTGCTATTTAATAGGCTTATATCACACAAGCTGCATGTTATCTAATAGACCTATATCACACAAGCTGCATGTTATCTAATAGACCTATATAACACAAGCTGCATGTAATCTAATAGACCTATATCACACAAGCTGCATGCTATCTAATAGACCTATATAACACAAGCTGCATGTAATCTAATAGACCTATATAACACAAGCTGCATGTAATCTAATAGACCTATATCACACAAGCTGCATGTTATCTAATAGACCAATCACACAAGCTGCATGTTATCTAATAGACCTATATAACACAAGCTGCATGTAATCTAATAGACCAATCACACAAGCTGCATGTTATCTAATAGACCTATATAACACAAGCTGCATGTTATCTAATAGACCTATATAACACAAGCTGCATGTTATCTAATAGACCAATCACACAAGCTGCATGTTATCTAATAGACCTATATCACACAAGCTGCATGTTATCTAATAGACCTATATAACACAAGCTGCATGTTATCTAATAGACCTATATCACACAAGCTGCATGCTATCTAATAGACCTATATAACACAAGCTGCATGTAATCTAATAGACCTATATCACACAAGCTACATGTTATCTAATAGACCTATATAACACAAGCTGCATGTAATCTAATAGACCTATATAACACAAGCTGCATGTTATCTAATAGGCTTATATCACACAAGCTGCATGTTATCTAATAGACCTATATCACACAAGCTGCATGTTATCCAATAGGCCAATCACACAAGCTACATGTTATCTAATAGAGCAATCACACAAGCTACATGTTATCTAATAGACCTATATCACACAAGCTACATGTTATCTAATAGACCAATAACACAAGCTGCATGTTATCTAATAGACCAATCACACAAGCTGCATGTTATCTAATAGACCTATATCACACAAGCTGCATGTTATCTAATAGGCCTATATCACACAAGCTGCATGTTATCTAATAGGCCTATATCACACAAGCTACATGTTATCTAATAGACCAATCACACAAGCTGCATGTTATCTAATAGACCTATATAACACAAGCTGCATGTTATCTAATAGACCTATATAACACAAGCTGCATGTTATCTAATAGACCTATATAACACAAGCTGCATGTTATCTAATAGACCTATATCACACAAGCTACATGTTATCTAATAGACCAATCACACAAGCTGCATGTTATCCAATAGACCAATCACACAAGCTGCATGTTATCTAATAGACCAATCACACAAGCTGCATGTTATCTAATAGACCAATCACACAAGCTGCATGTTATCTAATAGACCAATCACACAAGCTGCATGTTATCTAATAGGCCTATATCACACAAGCTACATGTTATCTAATAGACCTATATCACACAAGCTGCATGTTATCTAATAGACCAATCACTCAAGCTGCATGTTATCTAATAGACCAATCACACAAGCTACATGCTATCTAATAGACCAATCACACAAGCTACATGCTATCGTCAGCCTCACTCACTCGTCGCTCTTATGACTGAAGGATCACTGGTCGGTCGCCTGTTAACAGACAGCCTATTAGAGACGTGAACAAGTTAAAGTTCCTGTTGTGACGAAGTGACACGCCGTTGATTCGTCTATTCTTTAATTCTTAATCACCCGTAGGAAGCCGGTTAATGGAGCAACCACCTCAAAGGGAACGTGTCCATTTGTGGAGTGTCCCACTGAGAGCTGTGGCAAACATGAAGCTCTAGATCTGTGGTTAGTCGTAGATGAATGCAAGCCAAACATCAACAGGAATTCAAATAAATGTTTTAACGTGAAATGTTAAAACAATCTATGAATTAAGCACAGGCAGTTTGGGTTAGGGTTAGATGTGCCTTATGAATCATTGAAAACAAACATACTACGTAAACCATATTTCTTTATTAAAGATTAAGAAACTCCAAGCAGCATATTCATAAATAAAATAAGAGTCTCCCTTAAATGTACTGTTACAGACTATATGCTATGAAAGCTTTTTTATCACGTTTTCTTAAATTTTGTGGTGTGGCCATTGACAAAGTAATGTGGGTACACTCAGTAAGGCAGTGAAACACACTAAACCCTTACAGTACATTTATGTGGGACTTCCATTTCACCACCGTTGGTTGACAGGAACCACAGGTTGTATGCAGAACACAGTGTAACATGAGATCACTTTGGTTCACATTAGTAACTACTTATACAAAATATACAGGCTTACAACCTTTCCCCGGTTCCGATTGAACAGCGTGAGCGGAGAACGGGGTAGCGTGATTGATGATTGTTCTGGGTTTTTTCTCATGACATCACTCAATTCTCCCAAAATGGCTCTATGGGGCAATTTGTTTCACTTCGTTCCTCTTGGAACATGTTCTATTGTGTATAGGGCGTGACCAGGGCCGGTTCTACCATAAGGCCCCGACCGTTCGGACGGCTAGGGGAGGGGCCCCCAAATTAAAACTTGCTCAGGGCCACCAAAATGCTATAGCTCAATGTGACAAACGACAGCACAACATGAGCGCGACATACACAAGCTCACTTTCTGGTAATACTTTTGTTCAGTCGACAGGCAAAAAATGTTTTACTGCAGGACATGTTTGCATTGTAATTGCACTTACGAATGTGTTGGTAAAGTTTTGCAGTATGTGTTTAGTTGGAAAGCAATGGAAGCTGCTGCTCCGCAAATTATTTTTAAATCGTTTTGTTTAGAGTACCATCAGTTTTAAACATTAAGATGGCTATGAATAAACCTGTAAAAGCTTGCCATTTTATTATCACTGGTTTATTTTTTCTGTTCTTTAGGGATCTTTCCGCAATTGCAAATTATAAATACGAGGTGTAACAATATTATATATCTATTCACTCCTTCCGCAGACCACAGGATTTCACTGCTCTAAAAGGAGTCAACCTGTATACCCCTTTTCAACAATAGTCCTTCAGTAAAAAATGAACACATAATCTTCCTAAAATTAGCCTTTTTTAAGGTAAAAAATTACATTTTTCTCTCATAAACATCCCCGCCGCACGAGCAAAGGAACAAATGGTATACAGTGTAAGGAATCGGTGTCAGTCAATGGTTTGTGTCAGTTGATGGTTTTCTTTGAGCAGTCCAAACAACATACGCTTAACCACTTCCCTGGTCTGAGCATGTGCAATGCGAGAGGCTTTGTGCTCATCTCCAGATGTTGCACTGTATCCGGTGGACTGGGACAACTGGCTCAATTCCATACGCATCGCTGTAGCTGAACAGAGTTCACACAGATCAGTGTAAAGGTCATTTTCAATGGAGCCAACACGTGCGAACGCACTTCGAATGGGTCAACATGAACACGGGAATGTTACATTGATGTTAATCATACTGCAATGCTGAACTTTCGCGAAACAGATTTGATTGGGTCAATTTTCGACATTGGCCAGACATTTTACTCGATGAACATTTCCTAAATATGGAGAACTCATGACAAACAATCGCTACTTCAGTTTTAGTTGTTATCAATGACTCAAGTTAGGAAACAGACTTTAAGGTTGGAAACAAAAACACTTTGAAAAATGTATATATATATATATATATGTCTTACAAACAAAATGATTTCGTCTAGTGGGAATATTGTCCTGTGGTACTGAAATATAGACACGGTCGCTGTTATAGAGGTGCGTAAAAGTTTTTCCACATTATGTCCCTATGATACACGGTCATCTAACAATGATTTGTGGAGAGACATCTTTTATTTCGGCACTTAGAAAACAATCACAATGAATTTGCGTCATTATTCATATAGAACAAAATTTACAAAGCCATTCAAACAGTCGTTTTTTATATATAATTTTTTTGAGCTCATTTTAGTTTTTTTTTATAACTCAACTTCAAAAATTGAGAATATTCAAAATACACTTTTACCTCACTTCATTCTGTCAGTATTTACAAATATATACATAAGTAAAATTTGCTGTTCCTTAGACGACGTTTTTTATTGTTCAACAGGTAATAAAAATCTCATATTTCTATCGTTTGTATACTTTCCCAATTCCCCCCACCCCCAACAATCCCCCCACTAAAATCAGATGTGGGGAAGCGGACGTAACGTGGACGTGGGCGCCGTCAGATGGATGTACTGTGAGTTGGCTCAATGGCTTCTGGGATGGGACCTGCGGGAACTCCCTGGTACGACATGGGCATGGGCGTCTTGGCGGGACTCTGTCGGAACAGCCCCCCGTTGGGAGCTCTGTGTTTGCATTGAATGGTGGAGCTGCTGTGGGGGTGGCGGGGGAGGGTGCTGCCAGGGCCCTGAGCTAGTGTCCGACCCAGACCCAGCCCCAGCGGCGCCCCATGGCCCTCCCCGGGGAGATAGGTGCTCACAGACAGGCCCGTGCCCGGGTAGTCCCGCACAGACTCCAGCTGCTGGCTGGGCGGCGTGTTGCCGATGTCCAGCGCAGAGATCTCGATAGACGTTCCGGGGATCTGCTTGTGCGCTACGTCCTCGTCCATAAGACTGTTCATACGCCGGTGCACCTGTTCCAGATTCACCTCCTTGTCCTAGAGGGCGAGAGAGAGAGGGAGAGAGAGAGAGAGGGGGGGACACAGAGGCTGAGATGGGCTGGTCCCCCAGGTGATTGTCAGGCTTCTCGCCCGGCTCCATGCACTCAGTTTCACTCTCTCTTCACTTCCTTTTCTGTCCTCTGTTGTGTGGTTAGTTTCCCACGCCTTTCTGATTGGTTCTTTGACGACGTCACTGCTAGCATCAATTCTAGTCGTCTGATTGGAATCGAGGTGACCGAACTACAGGTGTATTGAATGTGCACCTTGAAATCAAAGCTGGCCAGTGGACGTAGACAGTTTGATGTTTAGTAAGGGGGCGTGTCAAGTCTATGACAGATGACACCAACGCCGGAGCCTTCATCATCCTAACGTCAGCTGACTGATCTAGGGCGCCGCGACTTTCGGCGTCTGAAAACCCACTCAAGCATTTGTCGGACAGGAGTGACCTTAGGACACTTGCTGATGCTACGGTAAGAAGCTAAAGTTATCACGCGTAAACACTAAGAAGGTCGTACACCCCGGTGACTGAGCGACGGCGTACGTTCACGTGGAGACTTCAGGTAATTGCAGTATACGTGGGCTTTGACTGTGTCTGACATGCATCTCAATCCACTGCAAACGTCGCTGCGGTGACTTGATTGAACGATACATTTCATAAATCCAGTGCCCGAGGTTGGCAGACAGAGTGTCTTTGGATGACAGTGGGCATTGATACGTGCTAGACGCTAATTGAGGGGATTGCTGCTGACAGAATATGCTACACCATGGGGACAGCTAAAGCTAGAGGACAGTATATCAGGCTAACAGGTACCACCAATCCAATCAGGAGAGGGGTTCTTGTTCTTAAGGGCTACTATTGGCTATATTGCCTGATGCTACTTTGAAGGCTGGCACAGCGTGGCTCCAATAGTGGTTCGAACAAAAACTATGACGTGAGTTCAAGAATTAAATGTATAAAGACAAAAACTGTTAATTCTTATATGCGGTAAGTATACGGGGACACATCAGCGGAGATAGAATGTTAATGAATGTATGAAATAATCAGAAATGTGAGTCTACGAGGACGAACATGCCAGACACACGAAACGTTCTACACACGAAAAAACACTTTTTGGAACCTTTACAATTGAACAAATCCTGAAGCAATATTGGAAATCCACAATAGTATTAATGTAGGGACTAGGCTGCCTCTTGGCTAACATCCCATGTTCTAGGAGGTAGTAAATGTTAAGAACACTTAAGAAAAAGCCACGGACAATTGATCGACCAATGTCAAGTATTAATACGCGGATTACCCTATCAGCTCAAGCTTTCTGGAACGTACAAATGTATTCATTTCGATACAATTTGTCCCTAAGATTACATCAATAGGGTTTTGTCAATTATTGGAATTAATGTTCAACAGTATCAATCCGGTATCGTGCAAAACATCACGGGACGAATTAACAAAATCTAGCCAACGATGTTGTTTTTGCCGACCGGCACCTCATTAAAATATAATCATAATGTTGTTGCGCTGGCGTCCTGCCTAAACCAATAACTGCCTGAGAACAAACCCACAGCGCCGGTGTTTTAATAGGACTGGGTTGATTTAAATGGAGGCTAAATGACAATATGCTCTGCAGTGTAAAAGCCCTCGCAGTACAAACACAACTATAAGGACTATGAGGACACCCTGTTAATCCGCGGTGGC
This sequence comes from Dallia pectoralis, assembly GCA_029465975.1. NCBI lineage: Eukaryota > Metazoa > Chordata > Actinopteri > Esociformes > Umbridae > Dallia > Dallia pectoralis. The sequence continues at coordinate 6,141,336 of CM055759.1, forward strand.
CTGACATTTGTGCTAATGATCCAGACTGGAATAAGGCGCTGGTAAACCGGGCCTCCGTATGCATGAGACAATGACCCGTGAGGTTCTGGTAAAGTGACGCGTCTCTGATCGCATGTTCTAGACGCCAAAGACAGCGTCTGACATCGACACCGCCAGAGATCTCACGCCCTGATGGCCGCTACGAGGTGTCAGAGCCGCTTATAACGAACGCGTCGTAAGAATGCATTCGTGATGAATGGAAAAATGTCACCGTTTGTATTATTGTTCCCTGTGAACGGTTTCTAATTAAAGGTGAGGACAGAAGCCCCGCTCGTGCATCTATCCGCTACAAACCGAAAAGGGACAACCGGCCGAATAAGAATCGGAAATAATAGGAGCATCGCCAACGATGGTAGAGATGGTGTTGTGAAGATTTAGCTCAAAATGCCCCCCGCCCCCAACAGAGCAGAAGTGCACACCCCAAACGCAGCAGCACAAATCAGAATTTAGGAGCTCTATTCTGACCTGTGTCAATAGCTTCTGCTTCATCCCAGTCTCTCTCTCTCTCTGTCCAAATGTCCTTCCTCCCTTCCGATGAAGCAGTGGTAATGTCATTATATGTCAATGGACCAGAAACCCTTGCCAGTCTGTAATCCTTAGTAACCTGCACGAGATCATAGAACAGTCAATAGTAGTTGGAACGGACCGACGGTCCACATTGGCATATAATTGCAACAAGACGTCCCACAGTGAATTACTAGGGATTATGGACTGGGTTTGGACATATATAATGGCTCTAGGTGCCGTGCGGTGACGGACTCATGCAAGCGTCTGGATTTCTGCCCACACTTTAGTTTACGGATCCATGTCAAGCCTTAGTCTGTCACGCGTCACATGCAGGGGGGGAACTGTCATGTGTGGGAGGCTTCGGTTGACTCGGTGACGTCACCGTGGCGACCCGAGTGGAATAAACTCGTTAAGGCTTTAAGGCATGCAGGCAATGAGCTTTGAGGAGTGATATGTGTAAATTAGCTTAGGATCCACTTAGCAGGGTGTAAGACTTATACAATAACAAAACAGAAGTGTTCTCTATTGAAGGCAGGTGTGTTCGTGATTGTGTTTACACAATTTGGGGAAGAAGCAGTATACAGTTTGAGGAAGAAGCTGTTTTCTATCAAGGGTTTTTCATTGTTTCTGGGACAGTTATCTTATCTAAACTTGATACTGATGATTTCTTCAAAATATCATATTTGCCTGTTTCGTATTGAATTGAATAAAATAGATACATGGATTTACTAAGAAATGTCAAATGGAGTTAAATTTCTCCCTTGAAAGTGTAAATGCATGCAATCTGGACATTACCCAAGAATGTCACTACAAAGAATCTGAGAATAGAAATTGGCAAAACTTGACTGGTAAAAAAAAAACATGACTGGTGAAAGAGCAGGATACTGGTTTTCATAAAAATTTGTTTTTTTAGCAGTTAGTAATGGATCTGCGAAAAACTGCAGTTGCGCATGGCAAAAACATATTGGTTGCCTAGCTCTTTAATACTGACGAGGCCGCTTAATCTTTTGCTGCTGACGTGATTTACACACACCGATGAATATGTTCAAAGCTTCCCGAAAAAGATCAATAATCAAGACGAACATTTATTAGTAAGATAGTGATCGAAGGGATTTGTCTTTTTTTTTTATCTGTGAGCTACGTCTGAGGAGACCCAGGCCATACAAAACAGATGTGTTTAGTTTCAAAGAGAAGGTGTGGGGGGATGGGGGGGACCAAATTTGATTTCAATTAGAGCACAATCTACAGCTGTGTATACTGGAGCTCTACTAAATCTGGGCTGTGGTCTGCGGCTGGATCCTTAAAGTAGAGTGTGGCAGTGTCCTCCCCCTGTCGCCCTGTCCTCCGGGCTCTGTGTTCCGTCACCTCTTTGGGCTGCTCTTGCCCGCAGCGGTTGCCGTTCCACCACATCTCCAGCCCGGCCACCAGGCAGGCCAGCAGCAGTCCGGCAGCCAGGACGCAGAAGACCCCGGCGAAGCTGTGCAGCTTCAGGGACCTGCCGTCCGGCGTGGCGTTCGAGTGGCTATTGAGGTCACAGCGTCCCGTGCGTGGCCACCACTTCTGCTTCAGGATGTCCAGGTCGCCTTTCTCCTGCAGCTCCAGGATCCTGGAGGGATAGACGGAGAACATGTACAGTCAGGTCATGAGCAGTCTAACCGCTCCTCGGCTTCCAGGAAAACCCAGCAAGCCTGAAGGCTGTTACACCAACGATTGAGACTATGGGGGACCGGTATTGCATAAGTACCGTTCCTGTGATGTCATGGCACTAAATGGACAAGCAGACAGACCAGCTGTATCTCCTGCAGACGAATGCATTTATATGTAACCGTTCCCACAGCCAGGCTACTTATGTGTGATTTGTTGAACTACGCCGGCTCGACGAATTAATAAACACCTACAGAAAACTCTGTTGCATGTCAGCTTTTGTCGTTCTTTACCGCCAAAAATGTTATCCATAATAAACCGGATTGAAGAAGTGCATAATTAAAAGAAAAGGATCCGTGGCGAGGAGGAAAACGCCATTATCAGAGTGCCACCCCCGTGGGCAAACACTCCCGCCGCAGCAATTTCTAAGACGAAAAGGGGCCCGTGGCGAATTTGTGAGATTACGGACAGACGAGAGAGCGGGGGGAGGGAAATGGATGATGATGATGGTGACGACGGGATCGGGATGGATGATGATGATGACGGCAAAGGGTACGGTACGGCGAGTAAGATGAATCTGTCCCCGTAGGGGAGATGACATCCTGGTGTAGCCTGTTATTGTCCTGTGAGCTGCCTCAGAGATGCCCATAAAACACATTACCAGCTGCCAGTTTGTTAGCCCCAGATGCCCTGGCTGAATGTTCCCCCGGGACACGGTGATGGGAGGGACGGGGTCCTCTTAGGTCTAGTGGGTGCACGTATGACAGGGGATCTTCCACGGAGGGACGTCCCTCATTTCGTCAGCTCTGATCCGGCCTAGTCCCGTCCTATGATCTCCCATCATACTGAATGTGTACTCTGAAAGGCCCTGACAACGTGCACCCGAGGAGAACGCGAAGGATTCAAGCGTTCCACGGCATTGGCCTCTGACGACTTCGCCACTGTGTATGGGCGTGGCCTCCGAGAGCCCCGGATAAAAACGGCATCTGAAAACGACAAGCCGGTTGACACTGTTACAGTGCGTGAGAGCGATCACAGTGCCTTTATCGACACCTGCATTTAGAACGGTAGTTCGTTCTGGCTGGAGGTTTTCAGCGGCACCGTAACATTTCTTAACTTGAAGACTGTTTTTGGTGAAGGTTTTGAGTTGTTGTCAATGGTGCTTTGAAGCTCTAATACCTGAGAAGAATCAATACCAGATGTGTGGGAATGCAATCAAGACCGCCGGATCTGGGATTGGGACAAATCCTTGGCCAATACGATAACACAGTCCTAATTGGTTACATGCAATTATGGAGAGATTCAGACAGCTGAAATGAATCCCAAATACCGCAAAGACCAAAAACTGCAACCTTGATCAAAGGCTTGAAAACTACATTGATGCTGTCTAAGGATTTCGTTCATTAATTTATAATAAGGTGTTTTATATAAGTAATTACAACCATCATCTTCACTCACCAATTATCTTCACTTCACTCGTATTTAATCATTTTTTATCCAAAACAAAACAAAGATAATATAAAGGTAAAACCTCTCTCAGTTGCAACATCAATGTTTAGGTACATACATGAATGACATAATTGTTTCAGTAGATTGGAACTTGCTTCCTATTTTAATAAAAAACATCTGGTTCCTCAATTGCTGTTTACTGATAATTCTTGACAACTGAATGGCGTTCGGCAACCACGGTGCGGTTCTCAGCCAATCGTTCATAGCTAAAAACTTGTCCGTACGCACGATACATTGCATATGTAACCGGTCAGGCTGTTAAGATATACTGGCAATATACCAGAGAAATGCCTATCTGAGATTATTACCCGGTTAATAATGATAAAAAGAGCAGTAAAAAGTAATGTGATAATACACCCTTAGAATTCAATCTGACGCCATTCAGGATGTAAATCCCCTTGTTTCTAATATCCAATCCTGTACACACTATTGCATGAGGTAATTTTTCCTAATACATTTGTATAAAGGTACATGAGAGCCCTGCATTAGATTGGAACTGAAACCCTGCACTAATCCTTTGCAAATCACAGTCTGATGACGACACCTCGCCCAAATAATGTAAACGTTCACTTATGTTTTTTCGGCGCTAAGCGAGTAGGCCTTCCATTTTCCCCGTCAGACGTCGGAATATAACCACCGAACGACCTTTCAGCCAATTACGACGCTCGATTCCCTCAGGCGCCGTCAACCATTGGTAATTATGTTTATGGCTTTTATGAAGCAGAGAAAGTAATTAGGACTCAGAGTGGGTGTGCGTTAAACCATGTGTACTTAGACCTAGGGTGTCTCCTCAAGGTGACGAACGGAGTGGATGGGAGACGAACGGAGTGGATGGGAGACGAACGGAGTGGATTGGAGATGAACGGAGTGGATGGGAGACGAACGGAGTGGATTGGAGATGAACGGAGTAGATGGGAGACGAACGGAGTGGATGGGAGACGCGAGGAAGAGTGGAGACGCGAGGAAGAGTGGGGGCGCAAGGAAGAGTGGAGACGCGAGGAAGAGTGGGGGGCGCGAGAAAGAGTGGAGACGCGAGAAAGAGTGGACGCCCTATGCAACAGGTGGCGTGCTATCTGCGGCGTATTGTCGACATACTGAGATGCAACAAGCGACCACTAGGGGATCTCCCATCCAGGCTTGAACAGGCAGCTTGCTATTGGTCCCATTGGTGTGTCATCACAACACATAGACAGTTAGAGGCTGGTGGTCGCTCACTTCTGGGAGAACAGGTCCCGGTACGGACTGCCGTGCTGCATGGCGATGCCGTAGCCTTTGCTGCTCATGCTGTTCCCGGTGACCGTGACGGTGCAGTCGTCGTCGGTGAGCGCGGCGTACTCCACCACGGCCATGTCCCACAGGAAGGCATACGGGGCCTTCTTCGCCTGCGGAGGGGAGACAATGAACGGTTAGCTATCCATGACGACCAGCTAATAACCTCGGATGATTTGCGTTCTGCCTGTAAGCCCCAGTTGCTCTCAGTAAAGACACCTGAAGGTTTATACGGTATAGTGTGTTGTGTGTATACACATGCAAGAGTAACTAGCTAGCTAGCGCGCTAACGCTAGCTAGCATGCTAACGTTGTTGTTTGAATGTACGCATACACATACAGGAGTAGCTAGCTAGCGCGCTAACCCTAGCTAGCATGCTAACGTTGTTGTTTGAATGTATGAATACACATACAGGAGTAGCTAGCTAACGCTAGCTAGCATGCTAACGTTGTTGTTTGAATGTATGCATACACATACAGGAGTAGCTAGCTAGCGCGCTAACGCTAGCTAGCATGCTAACGTTGTTGTTTGAATGTACGCATACACATACAGGAGTAGCTAGCTAGTGAGGTATATTGGTTAGGAACAGGAACAGTTCAGTAGTGTCCAGGTTTGAGAAAAGCCCTAAATTATTTGGTTTCCACTAGCACACATGTAAAACTCTACTGAACAGTAACACACACTTGCAACCTATCGAAATTATAGCCTATGTTCCTTTATTTGGCTCTCATTAGGGACTGGACAAATTGAAGGTTTCTTTTGTGTGTTTGTACACTATCTCTACGTCTCTGTTAGTTATTAACTCAATCAACTGACCAAGCACTGCATTGTGTCTGTTGACTAGCACATATGCCTTTTAGCAGATATGTTGTGTCTGTTGACTAGCACATATGCCTCCGTAGAAGTAAAAGTGAAATAAAAACAGAAAGAAAGATTGCTAGTCTTCTGACTCTAGTTATTCCCCGTCTATTATCAGGGATCTCCCTAGAACTGGCATTTCTGGCATGTCGTTCGTTAACCTACTTTGCGGATGCCTTCAGAGGGACTGGACACAGAGTTTTCATGGCCATTGTTCTTGCTGATGGTCCTCCACAGCTCCGCGTACGTGCTGTCCTGCTCCAGAGGGTTGGTGCCCTTGTTCTTGAAGTAATCGTAGACGGCGGAGTCTCTCACTGTGCCGTAGGACACGTCCATCTGCCGGGAGAGATCCTGGAATGTCCTGTAGAGCCGGCGTGGGAAGAGCGCCGTGAAACAAATAGAGGTTATGAGGAGTCACGCGTGTGTGCACTAGACGAACGACTGAGGGAAATCTACTGTGGGTATTTTTACAGGTACTTTGTGCATGACTTGTCTGTGCTGCATTTCAAAGAGACAAGTTAACCACAGAGAAACACACAATTGTGTTTGAAACTCAGGATAGGCATATAAATCTATAACATATGAGTCTATAACATGAGTCTATAACATATGAGTCTATAACATATGAGTCTATAACATATGAGTCTATAACATACAAGTCTATTATATATGAATCTATAACATATGAGTCTATAACATATGAGTCTCTAACATATGAGTCTCTAACATATGAGTCTATAACATATGAGTCTATAACATATGAGTCTATAACATACGAGTCTATAACATATGAGTCTATAGCATACGAGTCTATAACATACGAGTCTATAACATACGAGTCTATAACATACGAGTCTATAACATACGAGTCTATAACATATGAGTCTATAACATATGAGTCTATAACATATGAGTCTATAACATATGAGTCTATAACATATGAGTCTATAACATATGAGTCTATAACATACGAGTCTATAACATATGAGTCTATTATATATGAGTCTATAACATATGAGTCTCTAACATATGAGTCTCTAACATATGAGTCTCTAACATATGAGTCTCTAACATATGAGTCTATAACATATGAGTCTATAACATATGAGTCTATAGCATACGAGTCTATAGCATACGGGTCTATAACATATGAGTCTATAGCATATGAGTCTATAGCATACGAGTCTATTATATATGCATCTCTAACATATGAGTCTCTAACATATGAGTCTATAACATATGAGTCTCTAACATATGAGTCTATAACATATGAGTCTCTAAATGAAGGTATGACACAACAGCAACCACAACTCCACCTTGCATTTACAAATTGTTTAGATGTCATTCGAAGGGTCACAGGAAAAATGGACACTAAAAACCTTTTTTCCTGTCAAGTTGCCAGGTCTGTTTGTGCTGAATGAAAAACGTAAATTGCGGATATCTTTCTTCATATTTGATATAAAACATCACAAATAGTTTGTACATTATATATTTAGACGTATCTATAATGATCAATTATATTTCTAATTTAGAAACAATTAATACTTATTATGCTCTCCAAGCCGTCATATATGTGTTCACTCTCTACTATTTCCTCCTCACCTTGCCCCTCCTTTAGAGTGAATTGGGTACTGAAGATGGAACCTTTATTCTGCCTCGTGTCCTCTGCTCCTGCCTTTCTCAAAAAACCCACGGGATGAAGGTCAAAGTGGAGACTACTATGGCCGTGTAATCAAATGGGTTGTGCGGTGGAAGTGATAGAGGAGGCAACGAAACACAGACATTTTGAAATTCTGCCAAGGACAGAGAAAGCCAGCATTTGACAACTATTAACATTTAACCTAAGTTCCTCTGTGCCTAAGTTGCTTAGTGCCTAAGTTCCTCTTTTGCCTAAGTTTCTCAGTGGCCCTGTGATCACAATACCTTTAGTTTACCCAGGAACATCACCTAACATCACCCTACTATCTGGTTTCGCCCCAACTATCTGGTTTCGGCCTATCTGGTTTCACCCTACTATCTGGTTTCGTCCTACTATCTGGTTTCGCCCTACTATCTGGTTTCGGCCTACTATCTGGTTTCGGCCTATCTGGTTTCACCCTACTATCTGGTTTCGGCCTACTATCTGGTTTCACCCTACTATCTGGTTTCGCCCTACTATCTGGTTTCGCCCTACTAACTGGTTTCGTCCTACTATCTGGTTTCACCCTACCATCTGGTTTCGCCCTACTATCTGGTTTCGTCCAACTATCTGGTTTCGTCCTACTATCTGGTTTCGTCCTACTATCTGGTTTCGCCCTACTAACTGGTTTCGCCCTACTATCTGGTTTCGCCCTACTATCTGGTTTCACCCTACTATCTGGTTTCGTCCAACTATCTGGTTTCGTCCTACTATCTGGTTTCGCCCTACTAACTGGTTTCGTCCTAATATCTGGTTTCACCCTACCATCTGGTTTCGCCCTACTATCTGGTTTCACCCTACTATTTGGTTTTGCCCTACTAACTGGTTTCGTCCATTATCTGTTTTCGTCCTACTATCTGGGGGGACGGGCAAAGGTGGGGGCTGTGTCTTTTTTTGAAAGGGACCCCAAATCCCATTGGTTGTTCAATCCTATTGCTGTAAAGACACAGTCATAAACGGATGTGAAATAGACTGCATTACATAATCAATCGCTGTTTTTTTTAGCTCATCCGCATTTGTCACAGCGGTCATTTACAAGTGCAAAGCCCAAACCCGCCAAGAAGCAACCAATAAGCTAATGAGGTATATTGGTTAGGAACAGCTTCCAAAAAAAAGTCAGGAACCTAAAAGAAAGCTAGCTCTAGCTGTTGCTGGTAGAGATTGCAGGAGAATATTCCCTATTAAGGCAAAATCATTAAAGGGGTCATCCAGCCCGCTGCAACAATCATGAAAAGTCTATCAATTTGACCAAAGCATGAACTCTATGAGCAGATGAAATACAAATAAATCCCCATTACTAAATGCTGTCGGCTGTGTTGCTCAGAGATATTCCTGTAGTGACAACACAATAGAGACAGACTGCTGTGGAGAGACCGAATGTAGACCGCCGTGATGTGGGTAACGTGTTACAGATGAACGTGCCCCAACAAATAGCTGTTCGGTTTCCTGGAGTGACCAAACAGATATACCAAAAAATATCAGTGAAACCTTCTCGGGTTCGGTGCGTTACTAACGCGTTATCTACGATAGCCCGAGTTTAGACTCATAAACAACTAAAGGCATCTGTTCCGCCCATGAAACTTAACGTATTCGCACGGACATCAGCGGCAAATGGTTATTGGTGACTGTGCAGGACGGGTCGACAGAAATGACAGGACTAGAGGGAATAAGGAGGCTGATTGGTTGTGGTTATAACGGGTTATAAGCTTATTAGTCTGCAATCGCCCAAGAACGCAAAGGAACTCAGTTAAGAGGAAGGTAAAGAACGAACGCATTTCAATGGGACGAAAAAAATAATTAGTCGTGTACCCACATCTCATTTCTCAAATATACCTAACTTCCTGAAGATGAGGAAACTGGCTGATTACGACAAAACTCAGGCTGTTCAGAATATGAATGTATATCCTTTTTTCCCCATTTAGACAATGTCCCTTAAGTATCCTCATTAAAAAGCCAACTGCGAAACTGTCATACTTTCACATCATGTTTTGTTAGCGCTAACTATGTCAAATAAACGTGTAAACCAGAGGGAGTAAACACTGACGAGCCGGAACATGACGACCGCGCACGGGCGAAGCAAATAAAGTCGATTGTCTTCTAACAAGTGCACGTGTCTACCTCTGGGTCAATATCGTGGTGAGCGAACCAATCGGTTCTCGTCGTCAAAGTGTTTGATGGAGTCGAAACTCCCTGAGGTTGAAACTGAGGTTGAATCTTACAGTCGTACCATTGGCTCTCTGTTTGCCTTTGGATCGTCAAATGTTGCATATTTGTGTACAGGCATAGTGGCTTTGAATTCTGACTGTATTTGATTGTGCTGATTCTGTGGTAAGATGGTCAGTTTACCTGTCCCTACTCTTCATGGCATGGCTCTTTATATTGCCCTTGCTTATTGCCACAGCATGTTTTCATTGCACTACAGATCCCAGAAATCCCTGTACGCTCGAAAACATCGCCTATTAAATTTCACACGAGTACCTATGGTCCTATCAACCCACATGTTAATTGCTCACACTTTAGATTTTTAAACAGACCAATATAGCATAAGTAGACCTTGCTGTCTTTTATCTCGTCCATGTTAAGACACAAGATTCGAGTCTGCTGTTTAATGGTTTGACACTGCGTATTTGTCTTCTCCAGCTTCATGGTCCTGGTTCCTGTCTATATTCTTGGAGAATTAGGGTTTGGGAGACAGCACAGCTCCTGGCCTTTTGTTGATGTTCTTTAATTCTAGCATTCTGATCAGTCTTCTATCTCCTGGGTCAACCACGGTTGAATCAAACGTGGGCTTTTTAAAATGTCATCATATATTTCTGGCGGAAAACATTAGAATTCACACTGATTATCATAACGCTGTATTAATTGCCCGTAAGCACTTCAGAACTGCACCAAGTTGTATATTATAACAGTAACAGAATTATGATTCTTCGTGAGTCTTTTGAGTGTTTATAACTAATGCTTATTAATACATTTCATTATTATCTCATACCTAATGCTATATCATGCATTACGCTTACGGGAGTTTAATTACGTTTTATTTCAGTTAGAACAAATTACCACTAATTCTGCCGAGTATGAGGCGAAGATATTGGACGAATCGTGAGCCCTTTTGATTAGTGACTAAGGATGTTGGGTAACTAACAGGAAACAACCTGGCTACATTCGTCACACCCTCCCATTGATTCTGTGTCTCCTATCCCCTCGTTATATCTGACCGCTACACCTGTCTTGCGTGTTTCCCAGGTCCTCCGTGTTTCCTTGTTTTCTAGTTCTTGCGTACTGAACCCCTGCCTGTTGTTCCAACCTGCACTCTCCGCATCATCGTCTGACTGCACCTTAACCCAGATCACCTGTGTGCACCACCCCATTTTAGCCTGCCGATTCAGTTCAGATAAATACCTGGTAATTCCTGTCTCCTGAGTCCTGAGACCTGAGTTCTGACACGATTAGGAGCTTATAAACAATAAGATGTGCACAGGTAGAGATCCACAGGTGCATTGAAGCTTCCGGATCTTTTGCGACCACTAAACGGCGGTTTCACAGTGGGTGCAATATTATGGAAAAGGTGTCATGTGGTGAAGGCAACAAATATTCAAAAGTATATTTAAGACATCCTAAGAATGTAAATGTCGGCAAGGCCACATACTGGTGTTGCAAATTAAGTTTGCAGAGTGCAGTGAGAGTGGAGGTGGTCGGCTGTACTGGAGTGCAGTGAGAGTGGAGGTGGTCGGCTGTACTGGAGTGCAGTGAGAGTGGAGGTGGTCGGCTGTACTGGAGTGCAGTGAGAGTGGAGGTGGTCGGCTGTACTGGAGTGCAGTGAGAGTGGAGGTGGTCGGCTGTACTGGAGTGCAGTGAGAGTGGAGGTGGTCGGCTGTACTGGAGTGCAGTGAGAGTGGAGGTGGTCGGCTGTACTGGAGTGCAGTGAGAGTGGAGGTGGTCGGCTGTACTGGAGTGCAGTGAGAGTGGAGGTGGTCGGCTGTACTGGGGTGCAGTGAGAGTGGAGGTGGTCGGCTGTACTGGAGTGCAGTGAGAGTGGAGGTGGTCGGCTGTACTGGGGTGCAGTGAGAGTGGAGGTGGTCGGCTGTACTGGAGTGCAGTGAGAGTGGAGGTGGTCGGCTGTACTGGAGTGCAGTGAGAGTGGAGGTGGTCGGCTGTACTGGAGTGCAGTGAGAGTGGAGGTGGTCGGCTGTACTGGAGTGCAGTGAGAGTGGAGGTGGTCGGCTGTACTGGAGTGCAGTGAGAGTGGAGGTGGTCGGCTGTACTGGAGTGCAGTGAGAGTGGAGGTGGTCGGCTGTACTGGGGTGCAGTGAGAGTGGAGGTGGTCGGCTGTACTGGAGTGCAGTGAGAGGGGGGTGGTCGGCTGTACTGGAGTGCAGTGAGAGTGGAGGTGGTCGGCTGTACTGGAGTGCAGTGAGAGTGGAGGTGGTCGGCTGTACTGGAGTGCAGTGAGAGTGGAGGTGGTCGGCTGTACTGGAGTGCAGTGAGAGTGGAGGTGGTCGGCTGTACTGGAGTGCAGTGAGAGTGGAGGTGGTCGGCTGTACTGGAGTGCAGTGAGAGTGGAGGTGGTCGGCTCAACTGGAGTGCAGTGAGTGGAGGTGGTCGGCTGTACTGGAGTGCAGTGAGAGTGGAGGTGGTCGGCTGTACTGGAGTGCAGTGAGAGTGGAGGTGGTCGGCTGTACTGGAGTGCAGTGAGAGTGGAGGTGGTCGGCTGTACTGGAGTGCAGTGAGAGTGGAGGTGGTCGGCTGTACTGGAGTGCAGTGAGAGTGGAGGTGGTCGGCTGTACTGGAGTGCAGTGAGAGTGGAGGTGGTCGGCTGTACTGGAGTGCAGTGAGAGTGGAGGTGGTCGGCTGTACTGGAGTGCAGTGAGTGGAGGTGGTCGGCTGTACTGGGGTGCAGTGAGAGTGGAGGTGGTCGGCTGTACTGGAGTGCAGTGAGAGTGGAGGTGGTCGGCTGTACTGGGGTGCAGTGAGAGTGGAGGTGGTCGGCTGTACTGGAGTGCAGTGAGAGTGGAGGTGGTCGGCTGTACTGGGGTGCAGTGAGAGTGGAGGTGAACATGGGAATAAAACTGTCATTCGAACAGACAGACAGGGGGAAGGAGGTGAAGGGCTCTGTATGATATTAGAAGGATCTTTATATTTTATCGAATGTGTTGAGAAACAGATAGCAAGTGGGGCTCACAGGGAATAGGTGTGACATCCCATTTAGGCAATATGGCTGGCTGTATGTTTTGGGCTTGTTGTCCCAGAGGGATGTCTCTGATATTTTGGTTGAAGTGGGAAAAGTCAATAGCTATTTTTGACCTTCTTGCTTTGCTCAGGGAGAGGTTTCCGCTAAACAATTGCTTTACCATAATGTCGTCTGTCTTCTACAGCTTATTTTTCAGTGCAATTTTAGCATTTTCAAACCAGCAAGTCAGTCAATAGGACAGAATGCTCCATACGAAGGACTTATAAAATACAAAATAAGAGAACCGTTATGGTGCAGTCAACAATGGAAAAATGCGGATTTCAAATAAAACACAGTCTCTATTGACCTTTCATAAATATAGCGTCAGTGCACTGATCCCAGAACAGTTGGTATTCCATGAGTAGCCTCGGGTATGTATTTGTGCTGCTCCTCTATATGGATGGGTTCACCATTTGTCAGTATAGGGGTATCTTCGGTCAGGCACATCGGAAAAGTCATACGCTACAGTGAAGGAAGAAATGATTTGACCCCCCGCTGGTTTTGCGCGTTTGCCCACTGACAAAGACATGATCTGTCTATATATGTAAGATCTTGCATGGAGCCCCAGACGAGGGAGATTGACAAGTATTTTGTGTTTCTTTCATTTGCGAATAATCATACCAACTGTTGTCACCTTCTCACCAAGCTGCATGGCGATGGTCTTTTAGCCCATTCCAGCCTTGTGTTGGTCTACAATCTTGTCCCGGACATCCTTGGATAGCTCTTTGGTTTTGGCCATGGTGGAGAGTTTGGAATCTGATTGATTGCTTCTGTGGACATGTGTCTATTATACAGGTAACAAGCTGAGATTAGAAGCACTCCCTTTAAGAGAGAGCTCCTAATCTCAGCACGTTGCCCGTATAAATGACACATTGGATCCATAAATCTTGCTGATTGACAGCGAATCAAATAATTATTTCACGGTGTGAAATGCTAATTAAGTTATAACTTATTTGAAATGCTTAATTCTGGATGTTTTGGTTGTTATTCTGTCTCTCACTGCTCAAATAAACTTCCCTCACTGTATGTGCTTTTTGTTTTATGATATTAAACAACTCGAAACAAAAACAGGAAACCCATTAGGACCTGTCCTCGTTCAGTCTCATCCTCAGTAGTGAAAAGTGACCAAGAAATAAACCAACATGCCATGTCAAAATACATCCAAATATGAAACAGAACAGAAACTGAGCATCACATGGGGCCTTTGTAATGCAGGTGTAGCAATGCTTTTGATGAGCAAATCAAACAGGCCGGTGCTGCGCTTTAGGCTAGAGCTCACACGCAGAGAGAGCGCACGTGGACACAGCAGTGACACAATGGCGGAAACAGTGCACGTACATTGCCGGGGAATCAAGGCAGGGGAGACTGGGTTGCTTAGGTTACTCCATAATTTATGTGGTACCATAAGGGCGAAAAAAGGCTAAAGGCTTTTTTCTTTTCACGGAAAACACTTGCAAAAGACAACAGTCAAACGTGGAGCGTCAGAATTAATTCAATTGCACATAGTCCGAACTATTGATTTAGAAACCCGGCTGGAAAACAAAACGCAACCATTTAGCCACAACAATGTTCCACACAAATAGCGTTTTGAAATGACAACAGCAAGCCAGCAGCTATGTTCCACATGTAGGCCGTTTTAGCGGCACAGAGTTGACTTCGTCACACTGACTAGGGGGAGACATTAAAACCAGCACAAGCCCAAGTTATGCTATTTTTGGTGGTGATGACTTGCCAATCTCAGCGGAATCGCATTTAAGTTCACTCACAGCCAGCCAGGCATGGAGAGCACTTTAGGTTGTTAACCTTAAAATGCCTTTCAGAACCCGGTTCCTTATTGCATCAATCCTCTCAGAACCCTGTTCCTTATTGCATCAATCCTTTCAGAACCCTGTTCCTTATTGCATCAATTCTCTCAGAACCCTGTTCCTTATTGCATCAATTCTCTCAGAACCCTGTTCCTTATTGCATCAATTCTCTCAGAACCCTGTTCCTTATTGCATCAATCCTCTCAGAACCCTGTTCCTTATTGCATCAATTCTCTCAGAACCCTGTTCCTTATTGCATCAATTCTCTCAGAACCCTGTTCCTTATTGCATCAATCCTCTCAGAACCCTGTTCCTTATTGCACCAATCCTCTCAGAACCCTGTTCCTTATTGCATCAATCCTCTCAGAACCCTGTTCCTTATTCCACCAATCCTTTCAGAACCCTGTTCCTTATTCCACCAATCCTTTCAGAACCCTGTTCCTTATAGCACCAATACTGATAGTGGAAGTTGGTTTCTGGAGAACTAGATGACTTCTCGCTGTGGGGTGTCAGTAGTGACATGGTTGTACTGGTTGAGTCTATTGAAACAAGGCTCTAGAGGGTATATCTTTTGTATATATATATATATTCAGTATGTATATACATGTGGCTCATTCATTCAACACCATATTTGTTGTGCTCATATAAACTTTACATCTTGGGGAACATGTGAGTCCCATTATAACCGACATGCCCCTTTGTATTCGGCACTGACAAAACTCCAGACACTAGGTGCTATTTCCTTTCTCCCCGAGCAGTCGTCACGTCGCCATTATCCTCCACCCTCAATTTAAAAAACACACACATTGGCCCGATACTGTAGAATGAAAGGACGTATTGATGTGGTCAAATGAGAACAATCTGATTGGGATTCATCTGTGATACACACCAGGTTATTATCCCTGTCCAACACTCTTTCATTGTCACATGAAACTGCGTAGTGCCACTGCCATCATCCCGCTGCCGTTCTTATTGTGTTCCCGTTTCACCGCCGCGTAGAAAAAAGCCCAGACGCGCATTAAACCAGGCAGTACACAGGCCTGGGCGACGGAGAACTGTGACGCGGTGACGTGCAGCTGTTACTTGCTTTTTGAAGGTGCGTTACGGGTCAAGGGTTGTTTACCTCAGTGTGTTTGGGTAAATGCGTTAGTGTGTTTAATTAAAACTAGCTGTCTGGGATCGACAAAGAGCTTAATGCACAACTAGAGTACACAACTAGAGTACACAACTAGAGTACACAACTAGAGTACACAACACAACTAGAGTACACAACTAGAGTACACAACTAGAGTACACAACACAACTAGAGTACACAACTAGAGTACACAACTAGAGTACACAACACAACTAGAGTACACAACTAGAGTACACAACTAGAGTACACAACACAACTAGAGTACACAACACAACTAGAGTACACAACTAGAGTACACAACTAGAGTACACAAATAGAGTACACAACACAACTAGAGTACACAACACAACTAGAGTACACAACTAGAGTACACAACTAGAGTACACAACACAACTAGAGTACACAACTAGAGTACACAACTAGAGTACACAACACAACTAGAGTACACAACACAACTAGAGTACACAACTAGAGTACACAACTAGAGTACACAACACAACTAGAGTACACAACTAGAGTACACAACTAGAGTACACAACTAGAGTACACAAATAGAGTACACAACACAACTAGAGTACACAACTAGAGTACACAACTAGAGTACACAACTAGAGTACACAACACAACTAGAGTACACAACTAGAGTACACAACTAGAGTACACAACTAGAGTACACAACACAACTAGAGTACACAAGTACACAACACAACTAGAGTACACAACTAGAGTACACAACTAGAGTACACAACTAGAGTACACAAGTACTAGAGTACACAAGGACCCTGTCCGTCCTGACTGTCATATCTCATTTCTGTCTGGTGCAAACACAACATCAACATACTGTATTACCCTGGCTGCTAGTTAGCTGAAAGGTATTTACATATGGGTGGGGAATCTATGATGACTCAATCTGTTCCGCGCCAAGTTTGATAAAAAAAAAAAACATGCCAGGTCACTCTTCAATCGTAAACCATAATAACCAATAACTGTCCTTTTCCATCCCGGCAATCTATTCTGAGAGGTTTGACAAAAATATTTGCGGCACCATGTTGAATTTCAGAAGTGTAAACGTGGGCCTCAGGCCAAACAATTTACCCAGGCCACTTAACCAGTCACACAGCCGACTTCCTTAACACAGAGACGAATGGCTTGTTTGAGGAAACGTCATTCTACTCACCACAGGCAACAACAAAACAACCTGCACACCACTCTGGGTGGCCTTTCAAGTCGCCTCGTGAAAACGAAACAACGAAAAGTTCCAGAGCGGCGAGAGCTGAAGTTGTTGTCTATCACCCGGGTTAGCAAACCTTAGACATTTGTATTACAGGACCCGGATCCACTGAGGGTGTGACCTACCGTACTGTGTTGTCCATGCGGGAGACGGTGAGGTAGGCTGCCAGGTTGGCCGTGTAGGACGAGCAGACAATGAGCGTGAAGAGCCACCAGCTGCCCATGACGATCCTCAGGGCCACAGAGCTCACCACACTGTCCCCTCCTACACAGAACAGACATGTTAAACCCCATACTATAGAGGGAACAACTGAGGTAGCGTGTTTAAACCCCCATAACATAGAGGAAACTACCGAGGTAGCATGTTAAAACCCCCATAACATAGAGGAAACTACTGAGGTAGCATGTTAAAACCCCCATAACATAGAGGAAACTACTGAGGTAGCATGTTAAACCCCATACTATAGAGGGAACAACTGAGGTAGCGTGTTTAAACACCCATAACATAGAGGAAACTACTGAGGTAGCATGTTAAAACCCCCATAACATAGAGGAAACTACTGAGGTAGCATGTTAAAACCCCCATAACATAGAGGAAACTACTGAGGTAGCATGTTAAAACCCCCATAACATAGAGGAAACTACTGAGGTAGCATGTTAAAACCCCCATAACATAGAGGAAACTACTGAGGTAGCATGTTAAAACCCCCATAACATAGAGGAAACTACTGAGGTAGCATGTTAAAACCCCCATAACATAGAGGAACCTACTGAGGTAGCCTGTTAAAACCTCCATACCATAGAGGAAACAACTGAGGTAGCATGTTAAAACCCCCATAACATAGAGGAACCTACTGAGGTAGCATGTTAAAACCCCCATAACATAGAGGAAACTACTGAGGTAGCATGTTAAAACCCCCATAACATAGAGGAAACTACTGAGGTAGCATGTTAAAACCCCACACCGTATAGGAACCTACTGAGGTAGCATGTTAAAACCCCACACCGTATAGGAAACTACTGAGGTAGCATGTTAAAACCCCACACCGTATAGGAAACTACTGAGGTAGCACGGTTCTTAACGGGTTGAGGAGAAAGAGTAAGTTCTGCAGTTGGTGAAGCGGGTCAACGTGTTTATAACAAAAGAGATGCAATGTCTATAATAGTTCAACAAGCTTTCTTCCCGGACATAATAGATGCAGCTGTGAGTTAAACAGGACTTGCTGACTAGCTCTTTATCTCCTTTTGTCAGTCATGGATCCCAACCAACATATCCTATCTTTTATTTATTCAAAGGCACCTTTACTGCGCTCTCGCTCGGCGCTTAACGAGCTTGAAATGCAATCATCATGCTACATGGACTGCAGGCGTGTGTGTGTGTCTGTGACATGTATGAGAGAGCAATAGACACTGAGTTATCTGAACTCCCGACAGATGTGTAGTCGTATTGCGTCTGCGCTCAGGCACGTGGGATTATGTGACATGAAAACAACTAAAAGACACGTCACGTTTGTGACGATGCAAAATCGTCGGGTGGACGGGCTTTCGGTTTCCATAATGTCCCAGATCAGTTCGCGCCCCGATGGAAATGAACGGTAAATAATGTAGCGTGTACACATTTATAAGATATAAAAGGGAATAATTAATTATTTACATAACAAAGGCTACACTTAATAAACCGTGCATTTTTAATCGTATATCCACTTTAACATATTCGACTACCTAAAAACGTCAGGTTTACAATTCAATATTTGATGCGAACATGGAGAAAGGCTTGGGATGCCTCGGATAAAAGCTAACTGGGTTTAAACGGGAGTAGTTAGTCCTACCTTGTTGTACAAACGCTCCGTAGACTACCCAGATAGCGCTGTACAAGGAGCTGGAGCCCTGGTTGACAGGCTGCTGGTGGGGAACTGGAGGATTCTGGGCCCTCAGAGACTGCATCTTGCTCAGTAGGAATATGAGAACTCCCACCACTGGGATCGCCGCGGCGATGCACCCCCACACGGCCAGGTCGAACGGGGCGAACAGCGAGAAGATGTTGATCTTCTCCTCCGGCTTCCGCAGCAGAATCCCCACAGAGTAGTCCATGTAGCGCTTGCTGAAATCCACCACGCTCTCCCTCTCGGGCGTGATGGTGATGGCGGACACGGCCAGGTCGGCCCTCTGTGGGGGGGAGGGGGGGGAACGAGCACAGCAAACAGCCGGCGAGCGGTCAGGGGTGAGCGGAGGACGGAAGCAGTGGAAACTCTGTTGGTTTAAGCCGTAATGGTCTGGAATGGCGTCGCCTACCTGAGGTTTCACGGCCCAAATAGAAAGCCTCACCTTGTTTATGAGCTCGCCGATCATTCCATTCCAGGAGCCATTAGGCAGCTGTGAGCCGTACTTGCTGTCGGCCACCTGGTATATCTCGTACTTGAAGCCCAGGATCTTGGCCAGGGCGTCCAGCACGTCGACGGAGAAGCCTTTGTATCGCTTGGGCTGACCCAGAATGTTCTCCGCCACCATGACGAAGGGATCCTCCTGTCAAATCAAACACAATGTCACATTGAAACGGTGGGCCCTGGGAGCGTGCGCATGCTGTGTTTTAATTCACAGTCCGCGGATGTGGTGTCGGATGTGGTGTCGGCGGGGGGGAGGTTCGTTACCAGAAGTGTTACTATTTTCACCGTCACTCCCTGCATGCCGTTCTCGATGCGACTCTCCTTCAGGCTACCGTTAAGACCATGGGTTGAGTCCCACGTCGCCAGCTGAGGTAAATAAAAAAAGACAGAATCTGTCCATTAGAATGTGTGTGTGAATAACAAGTGTCCAGTGATGTCTTATGTCTAAGTCCTCAAGGCCTTAGTCTACCTGTCTGTTACACACAATCATCCCCCAGGAATCCATCTACTCCAGACGCCATTTGATATACCAGCCGAAGAAATGCTCTTACTCAAATCCTCCCAACGACTCTACGGAGAGACACTCGGCAGCGTTTTGAACATTTGCATGTTGGCGTGATGGTGGTCCACACAACGAAAGACGGTCACCTAGGTAACAGGTAACCGTGGCAGCATCCTGCTACTGCGCTCAGGTACAGTTCAAAGGTAAACAGATCCCGACTGTAGCTCAAACATACCAGCAACTCTAAAAACCACAGAAAGACTATGCAGATTTATGGTGCATTAAAGTCTGCCGCCCCACTAATTAAAACACATTTGCGGATGAAGCAATGACAGAATTCTTTTACCAGGTGGACATTGACATTTTTTTTTTTATTTGCCTGGCTTTTATTTGTCTGGCTACAGCACCATCTTTGGAGCAACTGGTTATACTGGGGTTCAGGTAATTAAGCCTTTTATAATGAGGGAACACTAGGTGATCTTAACATGGCGTCATTATACACGATTAATCCTGATGAGAAACAACCTTTTCCCTGTAGTCAACTGTAGTACACAGACATACTAATTAGTTGACTAATTTATACATTTGGGTTTTCTGACAGTATCGTCAGATCTGCCTACTTTTTTAACATGGGTTATGTAAAAAGTGTATTAACTGTGTGTGTGTGTGTGTGTGTGTGTGTGTGCAAAAATATAAAATGCTTGATTAAACTCACACCATTTCACGAACAATTTCACACACAGATGTACCGCACATTGAAAAATCAATAAACGCCATCCAGGCCAATGGAAAACAGGTCACTTTCACTTTGAAGAACGCTAATAAATTAGGTGATTTGGAAGATTAACCCCGCGGATTCATTCACACGGGTTAACAGTGGGGTTTGAAAAAACAACATAATCTTCAACCCTAACGTATTTAATGTGTGAGCTATGTGGTTATAATTGTTTTTTTTTTTACAGCACTTTCTCAAACAAGCGTAGCACACCCAGACATAACTCACGCCCCGCCCATTCAGTCCTTCAGAGTGCCTACTGGACTGTGCCTTGACCGTCCTATATGCTCCGGCACACAGACGGAGGTCTTGTTTTATTACGACCAACCAGACACGTGCACAAATGTCCGCCACCAGGAGATTAGGTACCAATTCCAAGCCATGTCCTGCTACCCTGTAAACATTTCGAACCACCACAATGTCAAACTTAGATTTTTTTCTTCTTCAAACGTGTTAAAGGTAAAAAATTATTAATCACGGTAACGCATTTTAATGACACGGTCGTGCTTATTCATTAGAACGTGTTAGCGTGCAGGACAACCGTGTAGGTGGTTTGATGGCTGAAAAACGTATTTTGATATATCCCGACATGCGTTGACATAAACGTGAAAAATACACACCCTCTGTGGTAGATAGTGACAGAGACATGGCTGTAGCGTTCAATTTCTTCCAATCCCGAAGCGTCACAGAGAAACTGCCTAAGTGAATATTCCTCACTTAAAAGTAAACCCTTCATGATTTCCGAATGTTTTTCTCGTGGCCTAGTTAGTTATCCTCGACATCGCGGTCTGAAATCCTAGCTTACAGTGCCACGTCAGACCTGTATGGAACAATATGAAGTGACTACTGGAAAACCATCGAGGAGGATTTACAACATTTGTAGTGTTTCATAACCCACAACCTAAACATTAAGTCCAGTCTCTGATCATCTAGATGAGTAAAAAAAACATTTCATATATTCATTATTGCATTGTATGTGAAAAATAATTGATTTGATCAACTTTTTCACTGAGATAGATGAAAATGCAAACAAAATGGGAACATGAAAAGAAAACAATATTGTTTAGAACATAAAAGGGGTTGTCCTGTTTTGAAAATGATTTGAAAGGGCAATTATGCAAAAAAAGTCCTTTATTTGAAATACTTTAGTAAAAAAGAACGGTATTTGTCATATATTAAAACTGAATGTTTATGTTTAAACTCATTAGGTTTAAAGGGCTTGTAGGATGCCTTCTAACTGAAATATATCTTAAATTAATCTCTGAGCCAGCAAGAAGAAACATCTATTTTGATCCTAAACAAGGCCGTTAACGAAGGCAGTTAAGCTCCCAGGTTGATTCTATGAATGAATAAAGCTCTAGTAAGTCAACTTACTTGGTAAAAAGGGTAAACATTTTAATAATAGATTACATTTTAGGTGTCATGGTTTTACAGTGTTAATCCTGTTTTCTCCTTTTTAGCAGGAATAATGTGACTGAGCTAGCCTGGCAGAGCTACTAAAGGGCTAACTCCAAAAACATGTCTTCCCTGGATAGCTTTAGGACAGAGAAAAGACAAATTCTGTGAAACAGCTATTCTGAGCAGTACTCTTGTTGATCTCTGAGGTTTCTTCTCCCATTATGAACATTATGGCCTCCAGCGCACAAAAATGTAGATGTTTGAGCTCTCCACTGGAATGTCACAACTTCTATAGTAACTAATGAAACTGTAGGCTACTAGTGCACCTGTTCGTGATTATGTTTATTCATTTCTTTAATTAATGAAATCATTTAAAAAATACTCACCAAGCCAGCGGCACAGTGAAACTTATACACTTTAAATTAAATCAGCTGCCTCAAATATTTTAATGGATTCACTTTGAAAATGTGTTATTAGCATCAAGACACATTTATTTGGTTCCGCATGCCCCGCAGTCACGTTATGAGCTGCAACTTATTTATGGAAGGAAGTGAGTTTTCCTGAAATAAAAATACATGGATCTCAACGTACAGAAACAGATAAAACCTAATTGAAATGCAGGGCGCCGAAGCAAAGATAAATCAGGGCTCCTGTAGCCGACTGCTTAAAAACCAGGACGACCTCACAGTATAAAGTCAATAACTATCTGAACCTCAGCCCCCGGGTCCGGCCTCAGCCACAAAGATGGCCGCCGAAAAAAGGCTGGTGGGGGAACAACAATAAATCACCAAAACGGTGGGGTTGGATCACTTGTCAATGTTGTTTAACAAATGGCTTCCATTGTGACCCAGCGCGCTGAGCCTTCTAATCTCCATTGACCCGGTCACCTGTCAATCTGTCCATGAATGGGCCCGTCCTGCCCTGGGTGGTAATTGTGGTAACTGTGATGTCATTTCAGTTTAGAGCAACAACTCCTTTTCATAATGCACACTACTGACTCAACATGTAATGTGATTGTACTCTTCCCTTCTGTACTGGAAGTCCCATCTCGCCATTTCATTGTCTTTGGAGTGGAACTATCACATATTCCTGGGATATTTATATAAAAAAATCTCAAACATTGAGTTAGTGTGCTAAGATGCAGGGGGGGATTTGAACACATGTCCTCTGTGCTCAAGCGGGCGCAGCCTGGCCTCTCAGAACGTTCTAGGCCACGGGGAATGCCTAATCTCAGCAGCAGTCAGGTCAGACGTCCATCCTAGACAAATCTGTGTCTATGCCGCGTCCTGTCCTCAAGGTGATTGGATTAGCGGCGGGTCAACGCCCAGCCAATCACGTGCTCCCTTTCCCCGTACCTTTGTAGAAATGTCAGGCCTCTCAGTCTACCGTGGCGTTGCTTCGAGTTGGCGGTGGAGCTAAATGCCACTGCTTGTCACCACTTCACACCTGCTGTGTCCCCCCCCAATAACATGTCCTTTCACAGAGATGATCTAAAAAGCACTCAAGGCTAATAGGGTTTCTGGCGTGACAATCAGTCAGGACAGCAGAACCGCATGTCAGCGTTACACTCGTGTCCACTGGCAAATTGTTAACGGGTGATCAAAATGACATCGGGGTTTTGACGGATTACTGCAAAACCCAAGATGGCGGTCGTCTGGATTCATGTGTGTGTGTGACTTGACGATGATTTCGGAAAATTAAAGGAGGGAGTTAAATATTTATTGTCTGGGCGAAACAAAGCAAATGGCCAGATAATTAATTCATGGCGACTAGAAATAGGCAGGCTGTGTCAGTGTTGACAAGAGACTAACCAAGAGTTTATAATTAAAAAAGGCATCCTGGCCTTTGGCAGCGATGAGTAACTTAAGATAGCGGAACACCACATGCTCAGTATGTTTGTATTTCATTGCTTTCAGCATTGACCTTCGCTGATAAGTATTTAATTGAGTGGAATGTACTAACTCACTGCTGTGTTGTGGTTGTTTCACCTAGCTATCTTCAGATGAATGCATTGACCGTAGTCACTCAGGACAAGAGTGTCTGCTAAATCACTAAAATGTAAATAAAAAATGCACATCGCAGCTCAACTCAGTCATTCTTTCAGCTTAGGGACAAGGAGAGTCTTCACTGGCAAGTCAGTCAAGCAGTTTCTAGCTATAGAAATGCTTAGCTTATAGAGAAAAAGCAGCTCTCCACCTTCCTGGAAGGTATCCATTAACTTACTGTGCATATTGGGGATTTTCTTTTTATCCTCTTCAGTGTATTTCATTATTTCGTTATTGTTTCAGATTTTTAATCTCCCAAGATTCTTTTTTCAATATAGAGTGCATAACACAATGTTGACCGTCAACAGACAGCAGCTATGTGCGGTTCATTTTAACTCATTACCGCAGCAACAAGTAAAAGCTGATTTCAATTTATCCGAGAGATTGAAAATCACATGAACGGACTTAATTATTAGGCTCTCATTTGTTTTCACGGAATCACAAACCAATCGAGGTCACCGTGTTCAAAGTCAGACCCAGTTCAACTAATCAAGAAATATAATTAGGGTCTGCACAGTGATGCGAAAGCAACAATATCCGACATCATTATTTTTCAAATATTACTTGGGATTTCTGAATTGCAAAGTGTCATTGTTAGGGATTGACATTATCATGAAAGCCCGGCATTCTCTTCTCCTTTGTAATGGATTTCAGAAGGACGTCTTTACAGAAGAGTCCCATTATGTTCCAAATGACCAGAAAGGAGATGCACATCTACCTGTAAGTATAGATCTGGCGAAGAGATCAATCGAACACAAGCTGAACAATGGAAACGCCATGGCAACGCACGTCACCGTGGGGAAAATAGGAAAAAAAACTACTCTTTACCCATGTCAACATCTTTCTGTATTGCAGGTTTTACGGGGACTTTCGAAAATGTTGGGGAGTCCAAATCCGGTTATAATGTTCACTCTCCGGGGTTGCTCAAGATCACAAAAGTGAGCGTGAACATTTAAATGTTCTGGTTAAAATCTGGCCATCTAAAAGTGTGCCGTACAGGAGCAGAGCTTCAACCTTGGATGTTTTTGATGCAACTCTTTGATGGTCCAAGAAAAATCAGATGTCACAACCCAGTGCACCACAGAAAACCGATGGACACAGAACCGTCCTTCCTCCTTCGTACCTGCCAGGCATACCTGAACGCAATAGTGATAAGCTGCTCTGTGATTGTTTGTGTTCCACCATCGCTGCACTGAAAACAGTATGTTATGGGCTAAACGCTTATTAAAAGATATGATCCGCTATAACAGTGGTATGTGTTTTTTCTATTATGAATTTGAAGGTGATAAAGTAAAACCCTGTTGCAGCCAAATATTCCATTGGTTTGGTTCCGGTCTAGCTGATGTGATTGGAACAATTCTTATTTTTTTATGAGGGCCTATCATATTACAAGATCATTATAGTAGTTGACAGGAATTCCTTTACTGCTAGTATGTTTCCCTTACTAGCGACATTTATCCACCTCCCCAAAATGGAGCTGAACGTCCAGAACGTCTAATGTCTAATTCCAAAATGTGTACATGTGTCTTTGAAAACCGACACCAAGCAGTGTCATTCTGTCAGCATTGTCATGAAAATAGAAGAGTATTTTTTTCTTAAAGGGTGTTGGAATGAACTAATTAACTGTGTTAGCACAGACATTTTCAAAAGGCAGCTCAAGTTCACCAGGAGGAGTTTTTAAACCCATTTTTGAATCTAATCACAACATGTACCAGATTAATGCAATCTTTCCCTTAATAAGTAGCTTTGATTGATAACTTCCTTGATATCGCGTCGCATTATCTTAAAATAAAAAGGCCAAAAATATCCAAATCGTATTTCCCGAAGAAACATTGCGGTTTGCCTATAGGACACAAAAACCAGAACGGATTTAAATCTCTTTGTATAATCAGCGGTGTTTGGTTCAAGTGCACCAACGAAGCGTTCCGTTCCTTCTCCACATTGATTTCTTTTTAGCCGTATGCATTTGTTGTTGGTGGGCAGAGCCGCTACGATAACAAGCCTAGCAGGCCAGGTCCCTGGGAACGTATAAATGGTGTGTATCATGCTGATAAGATACACACACCCCGACCCCCCTCCGTCACACTCCCCCACCCCACTTGGCTCTCCATCTCCACAACTCTGTGACCATGTAGATACCTCTGTACAGGGACCAGCTGGTCTCTCTTATGGCCACTTTCCATCTCTTCATTCCTTTCAGTGTGACATCATTTGGATTGAGCCACCAATACCATGTTTGACATCATTATGCTTTAGAAACAACCCAGGCTCAATATCAAAACGACACCTCCAAATGGTGATCCACACTGATGAAATAAATCTACATATATATATCAAAACGTGTCAAATGAATGGGACCTAATTGATTTAGATTTTGAGTGATGCGAAAATCATTAAAAGTTGTAGCATGTAGCATTTATAATTGGTTGTGAATATTCAGTATTCAGTTTTCACATCTCTCTAACATCTCTGAATGGGGAGCGAGGCAGGCGACCAATTCGACTATCTGTCAGGAGGTTTGGGTTTTGCCTCCAAGAGTTTTCGCTGATAACATTTGGGGGCTTTTTCGAGTCACGTACGCTGCAAACACAAGTCAGAGAAGCTATTCGTGCAACAGAAGCCACAGCGACGGTACACAAAGGCAGAGCACAAAGGGACGGGGGCGTGGTCGGACAAAGATACAACACTGGTAGGTGTTACAATGTTATTGCAGTAATGGCAAACCATTCTTCTAGAACAAATTAGGGAGTCAATATCGACTCTTACTGAAGAACGTTCGGCAACAATAAAAGCCAGGTACACAACGTAGAAACTATTTAGGTGGCAAGTTGGAACAAAGGGAAATAATTGTTCACGGTTTTTATGGCCCGTTAGCTATGAAATCAGCATATTTAGCATTTTGGGTTGTTATGGTAAGTACAAGGACTGTTCATTTCATCTAGCCTGCAGACAATTGAAATTTCTCTAGTATCTTTTTTCATTGCTAACTTCTTTATAAGTCATAACAAACAAACAACCTTATCAAACCAGAGAAGTTTAGACTTTTCTGTCTCAGTTGTCACCAGTCCCATAGCCACCAATAGCTGATTTCATAGACAGTAATCAAGCCAAGTGTTTGTAATAGTTTTGTCCTATACCAGGCCTGTTTCCATGAAGCCGGTCTAGGAGGTGGTTTCTTTCCCTGCGGTGCACTCCCAAGCCCCACTACACCACAATGCATTGTACCTTGTAGCCTAGTTGCTAACAGGTCAGCAGGAAACAATAAATTAACTTGCAGCATAAAAAACTAAATCACATTGCCGCACACTATAGCAGAGTCATTCGGATGTATTGCAGTCATATTTTACTTCCTATTTTTTTTAAACCAATAAATAGTCACTGATAAAATCAATTGCAGATACGTTCACGTTTAGTGCAGCAGAGCTTGGGCTCTCGTAGTGGCTCCGCTAATCGTCACGACGAATCATTATTGTTGTTCCGAATAAAAAAATCAATTTCTCAATCCAACTGTAATAAAGATAAGCATTACTGCGTGTGGGAAATGAGAATGCCGCAGTAAGTGGCGTAACTTTAACAGATGTAAGATAAATGAGAGTAATTATTGGCCAGCCCATTAACCCCTCTTAGAGTGAGGCCCTTACGGCCGGGTCTAAAACCCGAAAGGTTAACGACGGTAAAGACAGGATGTCGTAGAGGCGTGCCACGATCCAGTGATGTCTTCTCAAGCTTGGACCATGTACGAGGGAAATTGCTAAGAATACACGCGTAGGCAGATGTGTAAACGAGTATATCTGTACATAATTATAGATGATCTATAATAAATAGATGAGGACATGACAAGGTAGGAGAAGAAAAAAAGCCAGGATATACATAGAAATGAACAAATGGGAAAGCAGAAACAGAGCGGGAAACACAGACTGGTCAACGGGACGCCATGTCAACATAAGTCGGGAATAACATCTCAATCTCTATCTAGGTTCAATTTACTTAGACGCTTCCTGGGAGATAAATGTTTGCCCCTGTGAAAAAGAACATGGTGGAGGCCGGAACAGACACAGATAGAGATTTAGATACAGAGAGACATCAAGACAGGGCAGAGCGTTTGAACAAAAACCCTCGCGAAACACAACATATAAAACCTCTCGGCGCATGAACAATTCCGGTCTCACGTTTCACTCCGTAGTACGTTTACATCGTCGCTTTCTTCCTCGGGTTACTTGATGGACGTAAAACGCAACGGAGCAAATAAGGCTAACGATCTCCATATCAGGGCTCGGATTATGTTAGCTAGGAGTATTAATCTCCATACCAGGGATAGGATTATGTTAGCAAGCATTATTAATCTCTCTTCTCAGGGGGGAACTAACCTAGCTAGTTGCAGAGTGAAGCCCGGCCCAGTAAGATTACAATACGACTGAGTGCACTTGATGTGCCATTAGCTTTCCTTTCTTTCATTACACATAATAAATGCTCACGGTACAATGGGCCACAGTGGCAAGATCATCTGTATGGCACCCATCACTGGTGCATCTTTATAATATGGTGAAATGGCCCTCCCTTTATAACAGAAGGCTGAAACACTGGTGGATATTTATAATATAGTGAAATGGCCCTCCCTTTATAACAGAAGGCTGAAACACTGGTGGATATTTATAATATGGTGAAATGGCCCTCCCTTTATAACAGAAGGCTGAAACACTGGTGCATCTTTATAATATGGTGAAATGGCCCTCCCTTTATAACAGAAGGCTGAAACACTGGTGCATCTTTATAATATAGTGAAATGGCCCTCCCTTTATAACAGAAGGCTGAAACACTGGTGGATCTTTATAATATAGTGAAATGGCCCTTCCTTTATAACAGAAGGCTGAAACACTGGTGGATATTTATAATATAGTGAAATGGCCCTCCCTTTATAACAGAAGGCTGAAACACTGGTGCATCTTTATAATATAGTGAAATGGCCCTCCCTTTATAACAGAAGGCTGAAACACTGGTGCATCTTTATAATATGGTGGAATGGCCCTCCCTTTATAACAGAAGGCTGAAACACTGGTGCATCTTTATAATATAGTGAAATGGCCCTCCCTTTATAACAGAAGGCTGAAACACTGGTGGATCTTTATAATATAGTGAAATGGCCCTCCCTTTATAACAGAAGGCTGAAACACTGGTGGATCTTTATAATATAGTGAAATGGCCCTTCCTTTATAACAGAAGGCTGAAACACTGGTGGATATTTATAATATAGTGAAATGGCCCTCCCTTTATAACAGAAGGCTGAAACACTGGTGCATCTTTATAATATAGTGAAATGGCCCTCCCTTTATAACAGAAGGCTGAAACACTGGTGCATCTTTATAATATGGTGGAATGGCCCTCCCTTTATAACAGAAGGCTGAAACACTGGTGCATCTTTATAATATAGTGAAATGGCCCTCCCTTTATAACAGAAGGCTGAAACACTGGTGGATCTTTATAATATAGTGAAATGGCCCTCCCTTTATAACAGAAGGCTGAAACACTGGTGCATCTTTATAATATGGTGAAATGGCCCTCCCTTTATAACAGAAGGCTGAAACACTGGTGGATCTTTATAATATGGTGGAATGGCCCTCCCTTTATAACAGAAGGCTGAAACACTGGTGCATCTTTATAATATGGTGGAATGGCCCTCCCATTATAACAGAAGGCTGAAACACTGGTGGATATTTATAATATGGTGAAATGGCCCTCCCTTTATAACAGAAGGCTGAAACACTGGTGCATGTTTATAATATGGTGGAATGGCCCTCCCTTTATAACAGAAGGCTGAAACACTGGTGCATCTTTATAATATAGTGAAATGGCCCTCCCTTTATAACAGAAGGCTGAAATACTGGTGGATCTTTATAATATAGTGAAATGGCCCTCCCTTTATAACAGAAGGCTGAAACACTGGTGGATCTTTATAATATAGTGAAATGGCCCTCCCTTTATAACAGAAGGCTGAAACACTGGTGCATCTTTATAATATGGTGAAATGGCCCTCCCTTTATAACAGAAGGCTGAAACACTGGTGCATCTTTATAATATGGTGGAATGGCCCTCCCTTTATAACAGAAGGCTGAAACACTGGTGGATCTTTATAATATGGTGGAATGGCCCTCCCTTTATAACAGAAGGCTGAAACACTGGTGCATCTTTATAATAAAGCTAAAGCTGATTATTCTCCCAGCTGATATTATTATTTTGAGTTCCTTAAGCCAGATCCGAACACATTTTCCCATAATGCTCCTTGGTCTTCAAAGGAGCTGCCAAACATTTTTTAAATGGAGGAGTGGATATCTCAGATTAAATGTACAGCGTTGATAGGTTTAAATATGATTGACCTTAGTGATTGTTTCTAACCGTGGTCTTGTATTGTAAGTACATGCAAACTATTGCTACTTCCTGCCGACCATCTTGTCAGAGTGAGCAAATTGGCAGCGTCAATAAAAAGCCAAAAGTGACTTCCACCATAACATCGACCTGAGATATTACAAAATGACATCTGCAATGCCAACCTGAGATATTACAAAATGCCATCTGCAATGCCAACCTGAGATATTACAAAATGCCATCTGCAATGCCAAACTGAGATATTACAAAATGCCATCTGCAATGCCAAACTGAGATATTACAAAATCTCATCTGCAATGCCAAACTGAGATATTACAAAATGCCATCTGCAATGCCAACCTGAGATATTACAAAATGCCATCTGCAATGCCAAACTGAGATATTAAAAAATTCCATCTGCAATGCCAACCTGAGATATTACAAAATGCCATCTGCAATGCCAACCTGAGATATTACAAAATGCCATCTGCAATGCCAATCTGAGATATTACAAAATGCCATCTGCAATGCCAACACTGCAGTCATATTGCAATACATCGACCTGCTTATGTCAAGTATTTTTTCCTGAAGTGATTTTGCCTCGTCTTGCCCTGGTCAATAGCTGTCAATGCCTGCAACCGTCTCCTCTTCATTCACACAGTGCCAGAAATATAATCTCCAAATGAAAGTTACACCACAGTACCAGAGCTGAGGTATAAAATGCTTTTTCCTATTCAAGTACTTTTAAGATCAAACATTTGACTAGACAGAAGAGCTTAATTTCCAACATGCATTTCAATCACTATGTTGAAACACGTGGGTTAAATGCGTGGTGGTATATTTGAACCAGAGCACTTTATTCGCTTTTAACCATTTAACAACTTATGCATTCAAATAGATCTGAACACTATAAGTGTATGTACATGTAATATATAATTTAAATAATATTTGAAGCCAGGTCTAGGTACACTGTGTAAGGGACAGAGTCCTGTCCTCCCACTCTATGGTGGTGATGACACCTCCCCCGCATCCGGAGAGAGGGAAAATTAGGGACTTGTTCGTTCACCTGTGTTTTTGTCCGCACCTGTGTTGTGTTTGCTCGTTAGTCCCTGTATTTAGTTCTGTCGTTTCCTGTCTTTCAGTGTCGGGCATTGTTTAAGCTCCCCGGTCGTAAGGACTCCTCGTGTGTGCCTGTTTGCCTGTCCTGAGTTTAATAAACCCCAATTCAAAAAACACCTCTGCGCTTGTGTCCCCCAATTGCTTGAAAGCCCAATTATGACAGAATGACCGACCGAAAGAGGACACAGCGGAGCGAGAGGAGCTATACTCCCGCATCCCCTCCGCCTGCCGAGATCCCCATTCAGCTTCGCCGATTCGGGATGCGGCGAGGATCGCCTCTCCCTCCTCGACCTTCCGCCCCACTGTCGAGGTGGCTACCGGCGGACTCTAAGGCCCTGCGAGACTGGAGAGAGTCCCTCCGCTCTGAAACTGAGGAGTACCGAGAGGTGCCTGAGGAGGAGTACTGGGAGGAGCCAGAGGAGGAGGACGAAGCGGAAAGACTCAGCCGGGAGTACTATATCCTGCTGGGGCTCGAGTCTCCTACCCCATCCAAGATGGCTGCCGTCCCGCAGCTCCAGATTGCCGCCGCCCCGCAGCATGAGATGGCTGCCGCCCCGCAGCATGAGATGGCTGCCGCCCCGCAGCATGAGATGGCTGCCGCCCCGCAGCATGAGATGGCTGCCGCCCCGCAGCATGAGATGGCTGCCGCCCCGCAGCATGAGATGGCTGCCGCCCCGCAGCATGAGATGGCTGCCGCCCCGCAGCATGAGATGGCTGCCGCCCCGCAGCATGAGATGGCTGCCGCCCCGCAGCATGAGATGGCTGCCGCCCCGCAGCATGAGATGGCTGCCGCCCCGCAGCATGAGATGGCTGCCGCCCCGCCGCTCGAAACGGGCCCCTATGAACCGGTCTATCCGGTGTCCTCCAGGCCCACGCCACCATCGGCTACCTCCCCGGCCTTGGAGAGGGCTCTACGGGAGGATCTGGGGGTATTTGTCGACTTTCTGGCCTGGGTCCAGGAGGTGGCGGTGATGGACGATGAAAGGAGGTGGTGGCATCAGGAGTTCTTCGTGTGGAGGAGGGGACAAGAAGATCTCTGCCCTGAGCTCCTGGACTACCTGAGGGCACAACTTCTCCGCCGTGCACCACACCTTCGGCCAGTCACCGAGCTCCCTCCAGTTTCCTTGCCCGAGTCTGTCCCCGTGTCCTTGCCAGAGCCAGTCCCCGTGTCTTTGCCTGTCCCAGGTTCCCAGCCTGAGCCTGTCCCAGTCCCAGTTTCCCTGCCTAAGCCAGTTTACCAGTCTGAGCCTGTCCCCGTTTCCCAGTCTGAGCCTGTCCCCGTTTCCCAGTCTGAGCCTGTCCCCGTTTCCCAGTCTGAGCCTGTCCCCGTCTCTGAGCCTGTCCCCGTCTCTGAGCCTGTCCCCGTCTCTGAGCCTGTCCCCGTCTCTGAGCCTGTCCCCGTCTCTGAGCCTGTCCCCGTCTCTGAGCCTGTCCCCGTCTCTGAGCCTGTCCCCGTCTCTGAGCCTGTCCCCGTCTCTGAGCCAGTCCCCGTGTCTGTCCCAGTCCCCGTGTCTGTCCCAGTCCCCGTGTCTGTCCCAGTCCCCGTGTCTGTCCCAGTCCCCGTGTCTGTCCCAGTCCCCGAGCTCACTCCAGTCCCCGAGCTCACTCCAGACCCCGAGCTCACTCCAGACCCCGAGCTCACTCCAGACCCAGAGCTCACTCCAGACCCAGAGCTCACTCCAGACCCAGAGCTCACTCCAGACCCAGAGCTCACTCCAGACCCAGAGCTCACTCCAGACCCTGAGCTCACTCCAGACCCTGAGCTCACTCCAGACCCAGAGCTCACTCCAGACCCAGAGCTCACTCCAGACCCGATCCCGCCGGGTAGACCTCCAGACCCGCTCCCGCCGGGTAGACCTCCAGACCCGCTCCCGCCGGGTAGACCTCCAGACCCGCTCCCGCCGGGTAGACCTCCAGACCCGCTCCCGCCGGGTAGACCTCAGACCCGCTCCCGCCGGGTAGACCTCCTGACCCGCTCCCGCCGGGTAGACCTCCTGACCCGCTCCCTCCGGGTAGACCTCCTGACCCGCTCCCGCCGGGTAGACCTCCTGACCCGCTCCCGCCGGGTCGACCACCTGAACCACCGTCGTCGCCTGTCCGATCCCCTGATCCGTCTCCGCCGGTCCGGTCCCCTGATCCGTCTCCGCCGGTCCGGTCCCCTGACCTGCATCCACCAGACCGGGCTCCAGGCCCGTCTCTGTGCCCTGCCCGAGACCCGTCTCTCAGTCCTCCCTGTCCTTGTGTTTTGGGCGCTTCGGGAGCCGCGCCTTTAAGTGGGGGATTCTGTAAGGGACAGAGTCCTGTCCTCCCACTCTATGGTGGTGATGACACCTCCCCCGCATCCGGAGAGAGGGAAAATTAGGGACTTGTTCGTTCACCTGTGTTTTTGTCCGCACCTGTGTTGTGTTTGCTCGTTAGTCCCTGTATTTAGTTCTGTCGTTTCCTGTCTTTCAGTGTCGGTCATTGTTAAGGTATGTTTCTCTTGTTTTACGTTTGCTGGTCCTGTTATGTATTGCGTTATTATTCTGGTTTTCTGCGTTTAGCATGTTCTGTCTCACTAAGGGGAGGTTTTGTTAATTATGTTGTTCTTCTGTGTTTGTGTTAAGTGTTAAGGTTTGTCTTATTAAGTCCCCAGTTCTAGTGCCTGTCTTGCCTGTCCTGGAAGTAATAAAGCCATTGTTTTGAGAAGCGCTCTGCGTTTGTGTCCCTACCTGCTTGAAAGCCCGAACCCTGACACACTGGAGGAGAATCACAGACACAGAGAATTGAAACTCTAGCCCAGGAACAGAGAACTCATTTGCTAGATCAGTGGTAGCTAACTAAGTTTCATGAGAGCCGCAGGACCCTAACCGACCTAGAAGATCAGGTGTGGAGTATTTAGTCAATCACAGAATAGATTTTAGCACAGTCGGTCAGCTCAGCGCTTGACTGAATTCAACACACTTGGCCTTCCAGGTCTGTTAAATCAAAATCCGGCAGACTCTGCAGAAGAAACAGGGTTACCTACCTTCCAATTACGTCCACAGACGAAACCAATAGGACCATGGTGTAAAATACAGCGCAATAGAGAATAGTGTGTATAATGTAAGAGCCACGATGGTCTGGCCTCTGGCCACACAGTGTGAGGAAGCTGAGCTGAGAGTGAGTGTGAGGAAGCTGAGCTGAGAGTGTGAGGAAGCTGAGCTGAGAGTGAGTGTGAGGAAGCTGAGCTGAGAGTGTGAGGAAGCTGAGCTGACATAAACACATTATTACACTGGCTAATGTATGTATGACATAAACACATTATTACACTGGCTAATGTATGTATGACATAAACACATTATTACACTGGCTAATGTAAGTCATGACATATAAACACATTATTACACTGGCTAACGTATGTATGACATAAACACATTATTACACTGGCTAACGTATGTATGACATAAACACATTATTACACTGGCTAACGTATGTATGACATAAACACATTATTACACTGGCTAACGTATGTATGACATAAACACATTATTACACTGGCTAACGTATGTATGACATAAACACATTATTACACTGGCTAACGTATGTATGACATAAACACATTATTACACTGGCTAACGTATGTATGACATAAACACATTATTACACTGGCTAACGTATGTATGACATAAACACATTATTACACTGGCTAACGTATGTATGACATAAACACATTATTACACTGGCTAACGTATGTATGACATAAACACATTATTACACTGGCTGAACTATATGGAATATAAATACCATAACAGAACCACATAGTCACATTCTGTTGTGTGACAATAATAACAGTCATTTTTAATTTATTAGAACGATGTGCTGTCCCATTTTCCAAGTCATTCCAGTCTTTTATTGGTTTCTAAAATTGTCTAATAGGGCCTGATGACTTTTACACAAACACATACAAAACCAATAAACAAGTTAAATTGTCATTATGTTAGGATAGGCAACGAGGCACGGATTTATCTAATGCCCTAAACAGGTTTTTACCAAGGCTGAATAAAAACAAATACGCATGATAGAATACAGGCATGTAGGGAATTTAAACCATGTAGGTGGACCTCGTTTCTTCAATTAATAACCAACATATCATTGCGTATATGACATTTCTCAGTACAATAAAAAAAGAGAATGGAAGTATCATGCCATGATTTTCATGTATGTTTTACCTAAAGGACTGGAATATGTTTCCCCATCCCCCCCACACACACACACCCCGCTAGACATCAGAAATAGCCGAAGGCAATTTATGGGCCATAACCTCCACTGTTTTAAAGAAATGGTTTACTGACTACCTCGTCAAAGCTTACCGTGCTACAATACTTCTGGGTAAAGCCACTGAGGTCTGCTGCTTCAGCACAAAGAATAATAATAAAGGGGAAAAAACATCAGATTTAAAACCATCTTGAAACAAAGGGAGAGTAGAGGACGCCAGGAGCTGAAGCCATACACTCACCCTTTTCACGTCTTTTCCAAATGTCTCACTGAAGCTGCTGCCGAGAATTTCAAACTGGACGTGCGAATTGGATCCGTTGGCCTTGAAGTCCATCGTCCCTGTGAGGCCAGTGATATCTCCCTGTGAGGGGAAAAGAGGAGAGAGACCGGAGAGAGACCGGTGAGAGACCGAAGAGAGAGACCGAAGAAAGACCAGAGAGAAAGACCGTAGAGAGGCCGGAGAGAGAGACCGAAGAGAGAGACCGGAGAGACCATAGAGAGACCATAGAGAGACCAGAGAGAGACCAGAGAGAGACCAGACAGAGATCAGACAGAGGGAGACCAGAGAGAGACCAGAGAGAGATACCAGACAGAGATCAGACAGAGAGAGACCAGAGAGAGAACAGAGAGATACCAGACAGAGATCAGACAGAGATCAGACAGAGAGATACCAGAGAGATACCAGACAGACCAGACAGAGAGACCAGAAAGAGAGAGACCAGACAGAGACCGGAGAGACAAGAGATTGTAAGACAGAGAGAGAAATGGAGAGGATGGAATCAGAGAGATGAGGACTCTCACTGGCACTAACAGACCAGCTGTGCAATGCCAAATCCATGTAATATAATGTCCATGATAGAATGTGTGCCCTCCCAAAGCCACTTCATAATGTCCTTCAAAGCGTATGTACAATTCAACAAGACAAGCCCAGGTTTCTGGGGAAAATATCGGCCATATGTGGACCATACAGTAAAACACTAAAGGAATATTTGCATACACACACACAAACACGTTTGCCCATGCTGCTCTAAACATATACTGTATTGGGAAAAATGGGCACAGAAAACCTTGGGTTCCACAAAAAAACAAAACAAAAGGAAGGAGATCTAAGGACCTTAGGACAATGGTGAGAGTGTCGGGAGATAATGTGAGTGCGGAGAACAAATACAGACAGAAATGACATGAAAGCCAAAGGGTTGATAAACATCTGCATCTCCTACAGCCGCGCCTCTCCAGTTGGTGACGTAAGTCGACTGAACGACACCCAGGGCGGCTTTTATCCTACTCGTATGTCTTGTGCCCTTCTACATCCCCCAAAACAAAGTTATGACACAAGCGAATGACGATAACCGGACAAGACGCCTACGACAAAAACATAACTGTACAATAATTGTTTTCATTATCGGTTGACGAAAAGGTGTTGGGACAAGAACTCCACTCCGGAACGACTGACATGCACAAAGTATAATGCTTTCATGATGTTGGCCAGTTGTTTGGTTCTGTTGGGTTGTTCTGGCTCTCCCTCACACATCCCAGCTGACGGTCACTTCAATAACCCCTCTCACTCTCATATTTGATATGACGCTCAGCCAAGACACTTGTAACAACAGTTGGAAGGAATCAATTCTAAAATCTTTTCTTTCATATATTGGCTATTTTGGCTTCAGCCGTATCAGAAGCTCTGTTTCGCCATTTCTATGGTGCAATAGCCAAATTGTGGTTGCTTTTTCCTAAGTAGAAAAACAAGTAATTATTTTCAGGGTTGCGGGAGTTTATGGAAATCAAATGATCATCGCTTTAAAAAAGTACTTAAATAAACTACAAAATAAAGAACAAAACAGTATGTGGCTAAAATGTACTATATTTATAGACAAACCAAGAAAAAAAACTAAATCTCAATTAAAAAAACCTAACAAAATAAACACAGATTTAAACAGTTTTTGAACATCCTGTGCGTTTTACTTATTTTTCCCCGATTGAAGTCAACCCAGCAAAATCAATAAATAAAGCACGAGGTTAGAAACAGGTACATGTTCTGAACTGGTGTGGTACTTTACCATCTGGATGTTCTCCAGCATCGACCAGCCTCCATTCCAAGGTTTGGTGGACTTCTTGATGCAGTTAAGACTGGCCATGCTGTGCCACTTCCTGTCTACCAACTTCCTGTGGAAGGCGTTGGCCAACATCAGCACACTGTCATACAGGTATAGGTTGGACACCTGTATGACGGCACATAGAGACAAAGGAGGAAGAAGAAAATGCCATAGAGTTACATAGAGGACTCAGGGTCATGTCAGTAACACAACATTGAAAGTCATGGATTTTTTCATACTGCAAACAAATCAAATATGGTAACATTTTGCCCTCTCTATGAAAAGGCAAAAAACACAAACAACACCATTACAAATGAGAATACAATGAAATGTTTGCACGTGATTTGGTTATAGAACGCACAACCTAACCATCGTGTGCGAGTAATAACGCGGCTTCTGTGTTTCAAGACATTTCACATGTTTTGGTAGGGCTGCTGTTTTGTCCAATACCAGTGGATTTCCCATGGCTACTGTCTGTCTGTGTGTCATACGGATTCAGGAAAGGTCATGCGAAAACAAAAGAGGAAAGAACATTATTAACGGAGGTATGCTACATATGTTGATCTGAAGGGGTGCTAATCCTCGTGACCTAAAGGAATGGCAGCTACTGCGGGGAAACGTCAGCCGGGGACCAACGGACACACACACAAACACACACACACACAAACACACACACACAAACACACACACACACACACACACACAAACACACACTAGTCTGCCAAACTCTGCGATCCAACTGACGCACACGTTAACAGCCTCTTCGACCAGATGAGAGTCCAGCGCGAGGGTCCCGGAGCGAAACCCAAATGTGCAGTGACAAGCAGAGGCGTAGTCCCACAGTTTCAGAGAGGGGAAAATGCAGACATCACACCGAGATATGATAATAACATCATCTTCCCTGGCCATTCATGCCATCTCCGATTTCTCCAACATCGGTAACCGGATGAAACGAGACGGAGCTGCATTCTCATGGAAACGCCACACGCACGTGTTCACCCATCACCGAAACGTGACCGCGCTACGTGACATGTGCCCTAACACACATCCCTCACCTGTAATTACTACACCTCCTGTCATTTCCATTGAGTGTGAGCTTTACAGACTGTCTGGAATTGATCTGGACTAACACCTGGAGACAGCATCGTATACCGCAGACGGTGTATTCAGTAAGGCCAACCGCACGGCACTCCTACACCAACTCACGGACGGAGAAGAAACCTCTAGAACAGGTCTGACTGACTGAGGCAGATGTGGCGGTTCAGAGATCAGCACTTAGGCTGTTGATCTCCGCTGCCTCTAGCAAGGTCTCTGGGCAGTATGTATCCGTTAAATAGATGATAATCTCAGGAAGAATGTGATGTGCGGCGTGTCCGCATACCGACAAATTAGCTACGGCAATGGTGAAGGTTCAGATTCAGCCACAACCAACTGACACCGGTTATAATGGCACCGTGAACCGTGTTTTAGCTCATGAAGGTGATTTTAAAAGCAAACAGCGTTTCATCCAATTTTACATGAATCATAGAGACAGGTTCCCCTGGAGGACTTGGGACATCTGTTAACAGTCAGGGATCGTCACAGAGCAGGTTGGTTGATAGAGTCTTTTGGTCCTAAACTCTTTAGGGAGGGACGTCAGACCGAAGCATCCGTGTGATCTCATCGGTTGGTTTGATTGATAATGTCTAGTTGTTCACTTGATGCCATATCAATGTGGTCTCTTTGATAACCCTGTCACCGTACATCCATTCTTTCTTTCTTCTACTGTAGGTTGTTCGCATAAGTAAACCAAAAAAGAAAGTTAAGTCTTTAGGAGGCTTAGAATCTTGAAGGCGGCACACAGAACAATAAATGAGTGCAAAGGAACTACAGGCTATGTAGCATATCGCCAGAATCCAGGTCCTCTCAACCAGAGATTTATAATCACTGGATTGTACTCAAATCAATGGGCCTATGTTCCTTTGGGCCTTACAGCCACTGTCCCAACATGTGTTGTCTTTCACCTGGGGCTTGAAGATATGAAAGAATAATGTTTATGGTTAGAGAACAGACTAGTGAAATGTGGGAGAATTGTATTGCATCGATGTCGGGCGTCTGCAAGTTGCTCTCTGAGGCAAACGATGAGGCATGTATATGGATTTATTTTTTAGTGTTTAATTAATCTCTGTGGTACAGAAACACAAAACAACGCACTCTGGTGTTATTATATTAAGGGATAATTTAACATTAGGCTACTTAAAAGCATGTTTAAATAATAAGGTAATATATTTTTATACATTTGACGAAACAGGGTTTTTGCTGAAAGAGTAGTGGGCCGGATTGAAACCCAAGTTGTATCACTGTACGTATATCCCGGGTGTCACGGTTGTGGTTGTTTTGTTTCCACTCGAGGCTGTTAGTGAGGTGCTCTTCCTTTTTCAGGTCATTGTTTTGTTGTTAGCACGGCTGGGGCTGGTAAGCAAACCATGAGGTAGAGTACCATATCGTCGGTACTCTACTCATATCCTTTGTGGTATACTCATATCCCTGGTACTACACTCATATCCGTGGTACTACACTCATATCCCTGGTACTATACTCATATTCTGATACTATACTCATATCCTTGGTACTATACGCATATGACTGTTCATATACGAGTTTCCCAGGTACTATACATTTAGCCCAGGTACTATACATTTAGCCCAGGTACTATACGTTTAGCCCTGGTACTGTACGTTTAGCCCTGGTACTATACGTTTAGCCCTGGTACTATACGTTTAGCCCTGGTACTATATGTTTAGCCCTGGTACTATACGTTTAGCCCTGGTACTATACGTTTAGCCCTGGTACTATACGTTTAGCCCTGGTACTGTACGTTTAGCCCTGGTACTGTACGTTTAGCCCTGGTACTATACATTTAGCCCTGGTACTATATGTTTAGCCCTGGTACTATACGTTTAGCCCTGGTACTATACGTTTAGCCCTGGTACTATACGTTTAGCCCTGGTACTATACGTTTAGCCCTGGTACTATACGTTTAGCCCTGGTACTATACGTTTAGCCCTGGTACTATACGTTTAGCCCTGGTACTGTACGTTTAGCCCTGGTACTATACATTTAGCCCTGGTACTATACGTTTACCCCTGGTACTATACATTTAGCCCTGGTACTATACGTTTACCCCTGGTACTATACGTTTAGCCCTGGTACTATACGTTTAGCCCTGGTACTATACGTTTAGCCCTGGTACTATACGTTTACCCCTGGTACTATACGTTTAGCCCTGGTACTATACGTTTAGCCCTGGTACTATACGTTTAGCCCTGGTACTATACGTTTAGCCCTGGTACTATACATTTAGCCCTGGTACTATACATTTAGCCCTGGTACTATACATTTAGCCCTGGTACTATACATTTAGCCCTGGTACTATACGTTTAGCCCTGGTACTATACATTTAGCCCTGGTACTATACATTTAGCCCTGGTACTATACATTTAGCCCTGGTACTATACGTTTAGCCCTGGTACTATACATTTAGCCCTGGTACTATACATTTAGCCCTGGTACTATACATTTAGCCCTGGTACTATACATTTAGCCCTGGTACTATACATTTAGCCCTGGTACTATACATTTAGCCCTGGTACTATACATTTAGCCCTGGTACTATACATTTAGCCCTGGTACTATACGTTTAGACCTGGTACTATACGTTTACCCCTGGTACTATACGTTTAGCCCTGGTACTATACATTTAGCCCTGGTACTATACATTTAGCCCTGGTACTATACGTTTAGCCCTGGTACTATACGTTTAGCCCTGGTACTATACGTTTACCCCTGGTACTATACGTTTAGCCCTGGTACTATACATTTAGCCCTGGTACTATACATTTAGCCCTGGTACTGTACGTTTAGCCCTGGTACTATACGTTTAGCCCTGGTACTATACATTTAGCCCTGGTACTATACATTTAGCCCTGGTACTATACGTTTACCCCTGGTACTATACGTTTAGCCCTGGTACTATACGTTTAGCCCTGGTACTATACATTTAGCCCTGGTACTATACGTTTAGCCCTGGTACTATACGTTTAGCCCTGGTACTATACGTTTAGCCCTGGTACTATACATTTAGCCCTGGTACTATACATTTAGCCCTGGTACTATACGTTTAGCCCTGGTACTATACGTTTAGCCCTGGTACTATACGTTTAGCCCTGGTACTATACATTTAGCCCTGGTACTATACGTTTAGCCCTGGTACTATACGTTTAGCCCTGGTACTTTATATGTATCCAAGGTGGCTGCTTAGAATGCTAAAAAACCCTTGTCCCTGTTGGCTATTTTTCCTTATGAAGTCAGACATAAGACTTAGATCTGTTTGCATGGGATTTGTTTCACTGTGGAAGACAAGTAATGTTATTACATGCAGAAAGGAATCAAATCACAAATATTAATAACGTCAGAATCTGCCATGCCGTCCTGTTTTATGTTTTATTTACTGGGACAGTAATAATTTCAGACAAATAACTCTGGCGTCCTCTGGTAATTCTACTCCAGCCCGAAATGTCCTCCTTGTGTTTTTGAGAGTCGTACGTGTCTGAGATGACAGGTGTTGGGCAGGAGTACAGCTGACTTATGGTCACGTGTGGCACATAGCCCGCAATATGGAGAGAAGACATGTACACGTGTGGCACATAGCCCGCAATATGGAGAGATGACATGTACACGTGTGGCACATAGCCCGCAATATGGAGAGAAGACATGTACACGTGTGGCACATAGCCCGCAATATGGAGAGATGACATGTACACGTGTGGCACATAGCCCGCAATATGGAGAGAAGACATGTACACCTGTGGCACATAGCCCGCAATATGGAGAGAAGACATGTACACGTGTGGCACATAGCCCGCAATATGGAGAGAAGACATGTACACGTGTGGCACATAGCCCGCAATATGGAGAGATGACATGTACACGTGTGGCACATAGCCCGCAATATGGAGAGAAGACATGTACACGTGTGGCACATAGCCCGCAATATGGAGAGATGACATGTACACGTGTGGCACATAGCCCGCAATATGGAGAGAAGACATGTACACGTGTGGCACATAGCCCGCAATATGGAGAGAAGACATGTACACGTGTGGCACATAGCCCGCAATATGGAGAGATGACATGTATCAACTGACTGCGTTGCTTTGTGCCAAATAAATTATAAAAAAATGATGTGCTGGGATAACAAAACACAACATGTGTGTGTTTGTGTGTGTGTGTTTGTAGGGGGTAGACTGGCTTATTCATTGCAATTACAGATCATCCCATATTGTCTGCTTTCTCGTCCCCTTT
Source organism: Dallia pectoralis (assembly GCA_029465975.1). NCBI lineage: Eukaryota > Metazoa > Chordata > Actinopteri > Esociformes > Umbridae > Dallia > Dallia pectoralis. The sequence goes on from CM055759.1 coordinate 6,184,492, forward strand.
TTATCCAAATGTTTTTCACTCGCTTACTCTCTCCCCCCTCTTGCACATTAGTTTTCTTCCTCAACGAACTGATTGGTGGCAGACACCCTAATTCAATACTTTATCTTTTGATTAGCTGCTAATTGATTGGAAAGCAGCATTTCAGCTGAACTAAATGCTTGGAAATGACATCACATCCAAAAAACACAGAGGGCATCTGCGCTGTTTAGCGAACATCAGCAGTCGGGTGGCATTTAGGATGATCACTCGTCGTCAATTCAAATATTATGTTGACAGAAACTACATATTTGGCAGGCAATGTCAAGCGTTTATTGTAGTCTGTTATTACCAGGATATGACGACATATATTTACGCCTAGAATTAAAACCTACACGTCTTTGTTTATAACAGTTGATCTATTTTTGGGAAAGATGAATTACAGAGGAGTCTTTTTTTTTAAATCCTTGGGTAATTGCCCGTGTTTTCCGGTACTACCAGTTATAATTCAAATTCTAGTTCCAAATTGTTAATCATCAAATTGCAAAGTCAAATTGTGAAAGACAATATGATTTCCTCCCTACCAGCCCTTCTAGTGATTCTGTTTCTATGTAAACTCTTCCACATCTGTCCTCTAGTCTCTACACACCTGCCGCTGTTCCTAGCACGTGTCAATAAACCAGTCATGTTGAACGGCTCATAATCCATTGTCACTCAATGGATGATGAACTTTTTGCGCTGTTGGCCCCCAGGGGGCCTCAGGTCACAGGTTCTGTGATACTCTAAAACAATCAGAGGGCCCTGTCAGTCTGGGGCTGTCACTGACATCACCCCGGAGGCTGCGTCGAATAAAAGCAAATGTAAACATGGGGAAAGCACTTACATTCCCTCTAGAAGCGTAGATCACTTTTCATGATTACATTTCTCCTCTTATTGATCTATAGCTGACTAATAAAGACGTGAGTGTGGGGACAGATATTTTCTGACCAAATCGGACCAGCAGTAACTGGGTAAGTGAACCCCAGCTTAGAGTAAATGATCACAGAAGAGGTTTGACCTCCGGGGAAATAAGACCACAGGGCCGTGAGGGGAGTCTGACCTCCAGTAACTGTACGTATCCCTCCAGGGGGTCACAGAGCAGGGACGAGATGCGGTGGTTGTTCCTCATGCATCGTACGCTGCTGTCCCTCCACAGCGGGAAGATTTGACGAATCACTGTCATCCTCCCCAAAGCCCCGTGGGCCAGTTCCATAATCTCTGTGTCACTGATCTCCTGCAGCGCGAGAGAGAGAGAGACAGGGAGGGGGAGAGGGAGCGAGAGAGAGGGAGGGGGAGAGAGGGAGAGAGAGAGAGAGAGAGAGGGAGTAGGGTTGAGAAAAGGAGAGTGGAAAGATTTAACAACATCAACCGATATTACATTTTAAATATCATATAGATACACAAGGCGAAACAGACACCCTGTCAACCAGGACAAGATCTACAGAGAACCTGTATCCAGTGTCAATATTATGATAATCTCAGTCTCAGAGGGACTTGTGTCAGTCTTATATGGAGCTGTAAGGATCCTAATAAGACTGATATATCTCCCGGAGACTGAGAGTTGCCATATACAGACCCAAAAGCAGAACAGTACCGTCATATGTTCTATTCAGGACATGGTCCTAATACAGTATATTCATGTTTTCAACAACACAACTATGAACAGCGAGGTTCGTATTTTTCCAGATTACTTCGACAGAGCCATAGCCAATAATGTAAAGACATCCATGACCCACCTGGCCAGTGGCTGATCCATTTGAACCGCATTATGCACAAGATAATGGAAATCTATAATCAATATTCCAGTAATGTCCTGCAATTCTGTATTGAGGGATTCAGAATAAATCACTGGAATGACGTTGATGATTCAAAAGTTTGTCATCGAACTGAAAAAGTAATAAAAACCTGCAAACCTAAACGAGAGATGTCTGCATAGCGAGCTGTAATAAAGTCATCACTAATAAATGAAATATAAACCGAAAACCAATTACTGGGTCTGAAAATGACATCTGTGAGGAACACGGTGTCCCTAACGTGTGTCCACATAGGGACAAGAATAGTGCGCCATAAGACCTTGGGTTGCCATTCTGGTCCTCGATCATCAGCTGACTGACATCACTACCATCTACCAATAACCACGCTCCGCTCGAGCCACGAATGAACCCTTTCCATCTTCAGAGGATTCAGCATTCAGAGAATTGACCGCTATTGGTGGCCTGGAGTTCGTGTGTCTCATCCGGGCCCCAATCAATTCAATCGTCAGCTCCTGGTTACCTGCTAACTTCACCACCACTTCTGTTGGCCTGTATTTTCGGACCATATTTTATTGTTTTTGCTGTGTTGTCCTCCTGCTCGGTCTTCCCTCGCCCCTGTGGAGACGGCAGAATGAACCCAGGCAGGCGTGTGGACCTTGGCTGACCTGGCATGCACTGACTCTTGAAGAGAGGAACCGAAACGGCTTTTATGGCGTAGTCTGAGCTCTTGATGCCACCCTGGAGTGTCTGTCTGAAACAGCCGGGATGCAAATGGTTCTGGGTAGCGTCCACATCAATGAGAGAGATGATTCTTGTATGATTTAGAAATAACACCAGACATCTGGTGCAAACCATTTGGCTGTGATGCGTATTTCATTCATGTTACAGCTACAATATCTTGTAATAAGGGAGAAATAAGAAGGCGGTCAGCGGTTTATTCTCCAAGCCGACAAAATAAATGAATAATGATTTGACAAAAGTAATTAACCGGCGCTGGGTGGGAAATGAAAACACAATGATCACGACGTTTTACGAACGGAAATTCTCAGGCACGTACAAAGGTGAATTCTGGTTTGGTTTGCTTGTAGAGCACTGCACGCATGCTAAGCTGTTTCTGTGGTCTATCATGCCAGATGGTGAACATTCACTCCCCCACTGGTGTGGTGTTTGGCAACTGTGATTACCAGTTCTGAATTCAGAACAGGAGCTGCACACAATTGTTGCATTTTTTGGTATTTGTCCTCCACGACCCAAATCTCCTCAGGTTGTGAACGCCGGAGTGTTTGCCAGGAGACAGAATGGATTGGTTCTGTCTTTCCACTGATTCTGCGAGACAGCTTCTCAGAACATTGGCCATCATGTGGTCATACAGCCCCTCTCTACGGCAGTCAGCATTGTGGGGTAACCATAACATGACCCAACCAGTTGGTGTTTACTGTGTACTCCAATACAACATGTAACAGATAGGGGTTCGTGTGAAGGCTGTGATGAATCTCTGCGTGGGAAATGGTGGCCACACAGACGGCCTTGGTTATGTATGAGGATTGAGTGTACCAACCTGGAAAACAGCCAAAAGATGTTGAGGCTTTTCAGGTGGTTTTGAATTAAATCGTCCAATACACAGTTATGGTTATGGGTGAGAAATCATTAAAGCTAGGAACAATAGTAAACTTTTGTCCCTGAATTAGAAAGTGATTATGGGTTTGATAGAGGGGGGTACTGTCATGTTTACAGTACTGCGGGTAATGAGCATCCTGCAATACGTGACAATGGGAACACCGTTCTCTCATTAAACTGGTTTGAATCATAACCCTTTGTCATGTGTAATCCCCACAGCGGTGCAGGCTGGGGGATAGAGGTGGGGCTTTGGGCTGGCGTAAGCCCTAAAAGCCTGCTAACACTCATCTCCACACTCTGGCTTGGCTTATACCCCATTCCTGTTTCACACTCAGTGTGTCGAAAATACTGCAGTGGCTGTACAGGCTGAGCTTGTACCCTGCCAACCCCACGGGGAAGACAATCTAGTCCTGCAGTAGGCCTGAAGACCCCAGCCATCTACTCTAGGCTACCCGATCTCAGACAAAGAAAGTGCTGTGGTACATGAAGCAGACGGCTATTGGGATGGGACACGCCATTGTTTAAACTAACCTCTAGCCAAAGTCCATGATCTCTTTCCCACAGACTCATGTTTATGTAGACAGAGTAGTGTTGATATTGGCCTGGGCTGCTGTAGCCTCTGTAGCAGATGAATAAGTAATGTACAGCTACGGCAGTTGTGGAGGAGCCGTCCGCTAGCAGGTTAGAGAGTCTCGGCGAAGACAAACCAGTTCCTTTGGGTTAAGATGCGGATGATTCTAGAAAAACCCTCGAGACACCGGGCACATCAGCATATCTCAGGCAAACGTATGATGTGCATTTTACGACACGTATTTCCTGTAAAGCCAATAGGAAGACGGACGACGTGGCTAAACAAAAGCAAAACTGTCATTTCCATGTGTTCATTTAATTATTCGTGCGTCTGGCTTGTTACCCGGAACATGTAATTGATGATAATAGTCACAGAAAGATTTTCTCCTCGTAACATTTTCAGAGCAAGTGCAGAGGTTATTTCAGCCATTACTGACGTGGTCTCAAAATGACATTGACTGTATCGTACACAGTTCATCAATGAGCTCAATGGAAAGATACCACTGCAGAATATGCCAGAGCACTTATAAGTGACGGTCAAATCGCCTCAGCATTGCACGCTAACACAACAACTCCATTGGTTAACAACAGCAACACACAAACGCACAACCAATTAAAGCACCATCTGCCACTGCTCCCGCCCCCCTGTTTCCCGTTCGCCAGCATCAATGAACATTAGGGACACTCATCTGTGGTACGTGGTGAAATCAACAACACCGCAAAGAGGCGTTTACACCTGCAGATACACACCTGTTCAACGGTTTTGGGGTCACATTGAAATGTCCTCGTTTTTGGAAGAAAGGGCAATGTTTTTGTCCATTAAAATGACACCGGAATCGGTCGGAAATACAGTATGGAAATTGTTACTGTTGTAATTGATGTTTTGATATTGTTTATGCAAGACATATGAATAAATACAGGGAGCCATTAGCAGCTGCCATCAGTCCTGTGTTCCAGTGGCATGTTATGTTCACTAAAGACACTCCAGGATGCTCTTCTCTGTCCTCCTCTGTCCAGTGTCTGCGTTTCCTTGCCCGTCTTATCTTTTAATTTTATTGGCCAGTCAGAGATAATAGCCTTCATTCCTCAGAACAAGAATAGACTGACGAGTTTCAGAAGAGAGTTAATTGTTTCTGGCCATTTTTAGCCTGCAATCGAATCCACAATCGCTGAGGCTCCAGAAACTGAACAAGTCCAAAGAAGGCCAGTTTTATTGCTTCTTCTAACAACATAACCGTCTTCAGTGGTGCTGCTAGCACCATCGCAAAAGGGTTTTTAAACGATGAGTTATCCTTTTAAAATCATAAACTTGGATTAGCAAAGACAGCATTCCAGCACAACGTGTCATTGGAATGCAGCAGTGATGATTGGTGCAAATGCACATAGACAGATTTTCCATTGATAATCTGTTTTCAGCAACAAAAGTAATTTGTGGCATTAACAATGACCACACTGAATGTCTGATCAATGTGATGTCATCGTTACGGACAGACACGTGCTTTTCATAAACAAATACATTTCCAAGTGACCCCAAACGTTTGAATAGAATTGTATTTTCACCCCTTCAGACCCGATCTGACTCCCACTGCGTTCTGGACTAGGCCTACTATTTTTAATTGGGCTCCAGTGAACAGACCGGAGAACGGGCTGGGTTGTTTACATCAGCCTGGAGTTAAAGCTGACAGATTGTAGCCTGGGGACGACCTGGAAGGACCTCTTTGAGATAATGTCTGACCATGCTCCAGGCACGGCCCGTAGAAAACATCCACCGTGTCCAATTGGTACAGAGAACTACACAATGTGTGGATGTGGGCTGTGTCAGAAAAAATGTACCCTGGTGAGAAAACCTGTAATCCTTGTAGGAATAATACAGGCGTTAAGGACAAACAACTCAGCTTTTTTTACATATTTGAAGGGAAGGAATAAAGGAGCAGTTGAGCGTATCACTTACTTATATTTTACTAAATCATATAAATAGTAAAACAGTTGTTGTGGAAATTGGTATTGCGCTTTCGGACGGGGAACACATTTACACATTATCTTGCCGAAGATCGTTCCGCGTATGTAACTAGTGATCTTATTCTGCATTGTTGTTCCACGAGGTAATTCATCTTTTGTCACAAGACATTTAAAAGTAACCTGTGAACCAGCATAATATTAGAGCAAAATGAGCTGGTGTTTTGTGTTGTTTTGAGTTTCCCCTCCGTTTTAACCGCAGGCTGGATGAATGGGCTAGGATCTTGTCGCGGGCGCAGTCACGACGCAACTCCTGACATTTTAAATAACAGTGTTAGTTGAAGATTGCTGAATTGTAAATGCATTGTAATTATAGAGATAATACCGTCTAGGGGTTCAATCTCGATTAAGCTGCTTGCTCTTGGGTTGTTTTTACATTACACGTGTTTGGGATTAGCCCGGGGCAATGTCATAACAAAGAAACAATCAACACTGTACTAAATACTAACACTGTGAGAGCAACAAGTGGGCTGAAGCCCAGTGGCTAGGAAAAACTCCCTGGTACTGTTTGTCAGAACTTAGGAAGGTTTCTTCATGGGTGACTTTTAAATGTCGTATGAGCAAACTTTCGTTCTATCGTTGAATAAGGTAACATCAGTAGACGCGCGCGTTTAATGTTCTTCAGACGGGAATTAAATTTACACAAATGACAATGTAAATGCATTGCAAAAACAATGTAACTAATTTGCTGTCAACAGCTTTTGTTGTTTTAGATGCGTATAAATTGGTGCAACATCATGTCCAGTTTAATCGAATGCCTCTGTGCGGATGTACAAGAGACTCACAGTGAAATGGAAGCCATTTGGAGGAACCTTCGCCACTTGGCAACGCTTGACAAGAAAACACATAAGGGCCATCATAGCCGAGTCCGGCGGGAAATATATACGACGCGGAAATCGATGCCGAGACAGAGGAAATGATGTAACTGTCATGTGTCTCCCCTACTGAGGAGTTTCAAATGGCCGGAACCCCATGACGGGCCACTGCTGAATCAAACAGTGATCCGTTCTGAACGACGCGAGAAGCGGCGCTATTAAACGTCAGTCTTCTCCGGCTGACTACTGACCTACTTGGTGAGTCTAGTGGATCTCATAAACATCAATGTACTGATATTGGTAGTATATAAACCTGGTAGTATATCGGTAGTATATAAACCTGGTAGTATATTAACCTCGTGCTGTTGTTTTAGGTGCAGCGGAGAGAAGGCAGAGATAGGTGAGAGAGAAACAAAATGTAGGAAGGCCAGAGAGACGTTCCATTGAAACATCAGAACAAATACTCTCATCTTCGCTCACCTCATTGACAAACACCCAGTGACTGTCCTTAGATGCCAGGTTGGTCTCCACAGCCTGCAGAGAAAAGAGACAAGATTGACATTACGAAAAGGCACCACATTACTGAATAAGCAAGCAGACTGATGGCGGAAGAGCAAGATGTAGTCTCCGACAGAATCCATGTGAAATCCTTAACAGTCGGGTCCTTATCCAATTAAATATGAAACAAACATAGCCGCGATGTGACTTGGCGATCTGAAGGAGACAGCAGTTGGTCCATGTTGGGCCGAAGCCGAATAAAGCTCTAAATGACTGCCCAAGAATGTGTCACGGAGAGAATGGTTTTTGTTGAAAAATAAATCTCTTCAGATCTGTCAAGAACTGAGCTCACTATGTTCACAGAGTGACTCGACTAATTAAAATAACGTTGTCACAATTCCCTCCGTCGGTCTGCCTTCTGTTTTCCTCTCCCGCCGCTGTATTTCTCGCGGTCCTCTGCGTTGGCAGGCCGTATGAGCTGAGAGGTTCACCTGACGGCGTGGCCTGGTGAATGGGAGACATATTAGAACAGACCGGAGCGTTCACGTGGTCGTACAGAGAACAAAGCAGATACATGTGGAGCATCTGCCAGATGACTGGCCCGATACGCCAGCTATGGATCACCTCGACCCAATCCACTTGTCTAGTTAGGGCCGCCATATGTTCTGAAGCGCGCGCTCATTTGCTTTGTTTAGCGCTGGCGGTTGGATATGGAAATATGTCCGGGGCTCATGTTGACCGTGAATATTTAAATGTGTGTCCTCAGCATTTCTGTCATTTTATGTGAGGTAAAAGTGGCGAGGCTTTTATGGGTACATATTTCTCTGGGAGAATCTAGAACAGTGTTCTAACCAACTGAGCTACATGGGATTCATGAACTAGACAGGACTGCATACATAATTCGGCCCTAATGTGGCTTGATTGTAATAACTGGTTTTCCCAACCACATGCAGGTGGGGCCTGGCTTGTAGTGAATTATTTAGCATGGGGTTTTGTGTTCAATTATTAATAAACCATTGGCTCAGTCATATTAGGTAACTTCATATGTATTAAATTACAATTAGACAGAGATTTGCGGTTCCAAATGCTGTTGACCAAACTAATGAGTGTTGCAAAGTCCTCACTAATCAACGCGGTCTCCGTTGAAACATTTTGCATATCTATACCTGCTCCGGGTCCTGTATTATATCACTCTGTTCCCTGTTGATTGAATTACTCAAACACATTACAGGAATCCACTGAGGGACGTTCGAGTGAGCAAGGTTTTACTCGTCATATGGCACACATAAACAGACAGATGAAGAGCAGACATGCACAGGAGATCAATCAGGGATAAGTGACAGCATGTAACAGCCTCTATATCAGAGAAAGGTGACAGCATGTAACAGCCTCTATATCAGAGAAAGGTGACAGCATGTAACAGCCTCTATATCAGAGAAAGGTGACAGCATGTAACAGCCTCTATATCAGAGAAAGGTGACAGCATGTAACAGCCTCTATATCAGAGAAATGTGACAGCATGTAACATCATCTATATCAGGGATACGTGACAGCATGTAACATCATCTATATCAGGGATACGTGACAGCATGTAACATCCTCTTTATCAGGGATAAGTGACAGCATGTAACATCCTTTTTATCAGGGATAAGTGACAGCATGTAACATCCTCTATATCAGAGATAAGTGACAGAATGTAACATCCTTTTTATCAGGGATAAGTGACAGCATGTAACATCCTCTATATCAGGGATAAGTGACAGAATGTAACAGCCTCTATATCAGGGATATGTGACAGCAAGTAACATCCTCTTTATCAGGGATATGTGACAGCATGTAACAGCCTCTATATCAGGGATAAGTGACAGAATGTAACATCCTCTTTATCAGGGATAAGTGACAGAATGTAACATCCTCTTTATCAGGGATAAGTGACAGCATGTAACATCCTCTTTATCAGGGATACGTGACAGCATGTAACATCCTCTTTATCAGGGATACGTGACAGCATGTAACATCCTCTTTATCAGGGATAAGTGACAGCATGTAACAGCCTCTATATCAGGGATAAGTGACAGCATGTAACAGCCTCTATATCAGGGATAAGTGACAGCATGTAACATCCTCTTTATCAGGGATATGTGACAGCATGTAACAGCCTCTATATCAGGGATAAGTGACAGAATGTAACATCCTCTTTATCAGGGATAAGTGACAGAATGTAACATCCTCTTTATCAGGGATAAGTGACAGCATGTAACATCCTCTTTATCAGGGATACGTGACAGCATGTAACATCCTCTTTATCAGGGATACGTGACAGCATGTAACATCCTCTTTATCAGGGATAAGTGACAGCATGTAACAGCCTCTATATCAGGGATAAGTGACAGCATGTAACAGCCTCTATATCAGGGATACGTGACAGCATGTAACAGCCTCTATATCAGGGATATGTGACAGCATGTAACAGCCTCTAGTGATGTGAATGATAACACAGTCCTACAAGGTAACACAACCATGTCCCTAATTCCATAGACCGTTTCTGCCAACCCATCATTCCACATTCTGCATGGTTAATCTTATCGCACGTGTCTCAGAAAAGCAGATCTTCTTCGTGCCTGGCCTGTCCCCAGCACATTGTCTGATGTGGTTTAAGGAGGTTTGCGGAGATATTGTGAGTAATCCGAGGCTGCAGTGCCCCAGTGAGAGGCGTGGCCAATGACTCTGGGCTGGTTCCGACTGTTAGACCCGGCCACGCAGTCATAACATTGACGTTACACATCACACTCCATTTGTCAGCCCGCCCTGGGGGGAAGTGAGGACACGAGTGCGCTGCTGAGGACACTAATGAAGTGAACATGACTTTGGGGGGTACAATTCCTAGCGGTTGATTTGCATGGAAATCACTGCGGAAATGCTAATGTCATTTAAATGCTGAGTAGAAATGTACATGGAGAAAATCCAATGAACACATTGCGCATCGGCTCATCACTGAAAATAAAGAACAAGGAATTGAATCAACCACTCCCTGTTCCACCGAACAAAATGCTCCCTATGCCCTTGTTAAGAGCACTACCCCCTAAATGTGTATGGATAAAAGTGTTATGTAGGGTATACGGTGCGTATTGGAGACAACCCCGAGATCGCCAGCATTCAGCTCTTGATATTGACCCTGTAACTCCACCTAGGCAGAGTAGCTGGTGCTAGGTAGACGTGATATGCAATAACCAGGGACTGAACCAGGACCAGTGAGGATAAACTGCCGTGAAAAGTATAGTAAAATAGGTGTGACCACAGATGTGACAAAATCCCTTTCAATTTCATGTTGTCATGGGCGCGAACTAAAAAACACAAGTCTACACCCGTGAAACAGTTCTGCTTGTGAGGTAAGAGGGACTATTAGGACTTGGTCCAAATGAGAACCAATGTGTGGGTGGGTGCGGGAACGTGAAAGCTAGTAGAGACATTCCACCAGGAATCTCCGGAGGTTTGTTAAGGCACGTTTCCTCTCTGCTTACAATGAGCCTTGGCAACCATCTCACCAGAACGCTTCTGGAGACCAGCTTTCATTCATTTCACAACGATTTTAGGACAGCGATTTGTGAAAATGATGTCCAAATATGCCATTAAACCAAAGTTCTAATCCACAACCGGAATCAAAGCTACAGTATTTGGTTTTGTGACCAGATTGTTCTACATCCGCAACCACAGAGAGCCTTCTAAACATTGCAGTGCTAAAATGTGCTTAGAAATATTTTCTGACAGAAAATAAAGAACGCTCATCCATCAGGACAACCCTAGCTAGCCTATAACCCTAACGTGGACGTAAAATTACTAAAGTTTTTCAATTGAAAAAATCATGGATTCAGTTGACTAAATGCTTCATCATAGTTCGTTAATGCACAAAAAAATATTTCCATTATGTTCTAATTAACCATGAATATTTATATCATCACACAACGGTCTCCTATAAAGGGAGAATTAAGATCGAGATCAGTTGATGCATGAATTTAAGTAATTACGGTTTAGATTATTGAGGAGCAGGTCAATCGTTTTTATTTTTTACCACAGTTCATTATGTGCTAATGAACGTTTCTGTTCGACACAAAATGTGATCCATGTGCAATTGAATCCTGGAGTTCCGTACGCCTCACTGTTCTACGCTAGTCTACTGAGCAGACGTGTATTCACGGAAAATAATGGGCCAGACAAACATTGGCTCATAAATGCACACTGAATTTCAGAGAAACGCCATTCCCAATGTAGTTCGCTCGCTGCGTCCTTGCAGAAAGCTGGTGAGTGGCCTGCAAAACCCTCAGCGGGAACTTGAAATATTCCACATTGTGTAACTATGGCAACAGTCTTCACGGCAGCCTCGGAATTGAATGATTTTTATACCGCTTTGTGGTTTTTACTGGAATAAGGTCTATTAGGGTAAACATTCAAAATGGACAGTAAATTGCCATTGCCATGACGGGACAGTATGAAAATGTACGCACTCAGTATTGTAAATGGCAATGGACAAATTACTTTAAACCCTTCTGCTAAATTAGTTAACAAAAATGTAATTGAACATGATGCGCTTGTTAATCTGAGACAGATTCCACCTGGATTAAAAATATCAATACAGAGTTAAAATAAGTTTAAATCTTGAATCAGCATTGCTGCCAGAGAAATCTACTCAAACTGTGTGCAGAACTAGCGATTCTGTGCAGACACTTTTCCCCGCCCAGTTTTATTGGATTGTATACAGTCAGATCTGCGCCAAAAGTTAAGCAAGTTGAGAGCAGATACATTTGGTTGATCAAGCAGAAGTTGGGTCCGGCGAGAGCAAATCGAAATTGCAAGCACGCCCAAGATGGTGCTGTGGAGCAGGATGACACAATTGGTGAGCGGATACACTGAGACGACAGCGAGGACATTCGGTTGGGTGAACAAAGCACAGGTCCTGCAAATGCCACGGGCGGCTATTGTGGTGCCTGCGTACATTTGGATGAGTGAGCATAGGAAATGTCCCCAGAGAGTAAAGGCCAGCGAAGACGACATAGAAAAGCATGTTTGGCTTGCTCAAAGTCACACCTGCAAGTTCTGTTGAAGTTCAGTTTCCGTGCACACTGCTGGCGCGCAGAGCTAAATGAGCTCAGAGGACCAGACCTCCGTTCACTTGGCCACATTTCTGCAGCTACGACTGGTCGGACCTTCACTGGTCGGAACACTGAATACTGAATATGAGGTGACCACAATAATAAGTTGAAAAATAAATTAATAGAAAAAAATAACAGATAAGGAGATAAGAAAAGAGCTACAGGGTCTGTCTACATAACCTACAACAAAACACAATGTGTATGTGTCAGATGTTAGGATAAAAACACCGGCGACTGGCACGGGTAAAAAAGCAGAAAATACAAAAATGCGGAAATGTGGAACAGAACTAGCAGAGGCCAATCATTGTGTTTGTGAGAGAGACAGGAATAAGTATAGCCCTGACGCCTCTCCAGCCAGCCAGCGCTGATGACTCATTGCTCGGCAGACTACAAATGTCTTCTTATCCATCATCACTACGCATAGCCAGTGAGTCGCAGGGGGATTGGAATACCAGGAAAAATACAGGAAGTTCCGCTAAACATCCGTGACATCCAGGTAATCGGAGCAGCGAACTTAACCAACCACTCGTTAGTATCGAGGAGGTCCATAATGACATTATTGCATCACACAGTTACTGCAGGTTTGTCGGCCGCACATCCATGACGCGAAACTCCGGCCACATCCCAAGGTGCACTATTGGATTGAGATCGGGTGACTGAGATCTGGTGACCGTGAGGGCCATTTGACAGGCCGCGTTATCTGCTGGATGTAGACATCAGGTGATGGGTACACTGCACTCATAAAACGGTTGGCATGATCAGCAATATTACTCAGGTAGGCAGTGGGCGTTTTATAGTGGCTCAATTGCTACGAAATGGCCCAAAGTGTGTCAAGAAAATATCGCCAACATCACTACACCACCGGCCTGAACTCTTAAGACAAGTCAGGACGGATCGATGCTTACACGATGTTTAGGTCTGACCCGACCATCTGAATGTTTCAGATGAAATACAGACTTTTTATTGGACAACGATCTTCTGTTGTCTAATTTTGGTGGGCTCGTGTGCTCGTGGAGTTCCCATTAAGTGGAGTGGAACATGGAATAGTTGTCAATGGCGATCACAGGATATCGTTATCCTCTACAGGCTTCTCCTTACTCAACTTTCAGTTTCCATTTTCAGTCGTGATCGTCACCGTCTAGCGTAAATATCAAACCTGACCATGAGTTTAATTGTCAAGGCGATAAAAGCAAATGCACATAGTTCGTATGCAGAATCGAAAGTTACTAGGCACCCGAATCGAGGACAAGTGGCCAACAGATGGCTCACGGAAGCCTGCGTCCTCCGTATGTATTTGAATATGGTCAACTGACACACTGCCAACGGATCGAGTACTGTGATGGACACGCATGCACTCAACTGACAGAAAGACCGGATACGTCCGTTTCTCAGACCAGCCTGAGTGTGTGTGGGCACAAGCAGAGTTCATTTTCCAACATGTTGGCATAAACATTGGCCCTGTCAGATGCTGTTGAATGAGATCTTGACTAAAACATGTCGAAGGTGCGCAGATTCTGAAGGATCTGTTATCCCACAGTTTTTAGGTATTAGCATATGTGATGTATATTTGAGTAATTTGATGTTGATCAACTGCACAAAATACTGGGGTATTGTGACAATGAGCCATAAAAGGAAAACCTATTTCCATATTTTACTTCTCACAGCAAAGCCTCTATTACCAAAAAAAGTCCCAAATGTGTCTATTACATATGTAAATTTCTCTCAAGAGACCTTTTTTAGAGTATCAAAGAGAGCTGATGCAGGCAGATTTCCCTTGTCATAGAAAAGCAGGTAATGAAGTACTAAATGAGTCTCCCCTTTTTCCATTTCTCTCACATATACTGTGAGATGCCATAAATTGGTTTGATCAGCCAGCCTATTGTTGAGGTGTATTCAACATTTTATAGTATTCAAAAGATTCTAATATCCACTTTAAAATGTCCGGATTGACATTTCCAACTGAGAAATCTTTCCCATTAATTCTGAACCACATAAACACATGCGAATTTTCAAATATAGAATTCTCTGTAGATGTGAGGCACAAACAACAGGTGATACTAATTGTGCTTATTCTGTAGCAACGTTACACGTCAGGGGAATTGGCCCTGTCCGTCATCGGGAGAAAGAATGACCCACTAGACCCAGTACTCTTAAAGCCTCACCGTTAGTTATTGCGAAAGTCAAAAGTGTAAAGGATGAGTCGAACGCTGAGCATGAACACGGTCAAACCGCGGTCAAACCGCTGTCAAACCGCGGTCAAATGACATGGGGTAAAGTATTCACACCCTCTCCTGTTGTAAATGTTGTAACAGCCATTGGCCAAAATCCAATGGAATTCTTGCCATTACCATGGATGCCCTTCCAGCTCCTCTATACTGACACACTGGCCCACTTCATGCCCTTCCAGCTCCTCTATACTGACACACTGGCCCACTTCATGCTCTTCCAGCTCCTCTATACTGACACACTGGCCCACTTCATGCTCTTCCAGCTCCTCTATACTGACACACTGGCCCACTTCATGCTCTTCCAGCTCCTCTATACTGACACACTGGCCCACTTCATGTTCTGCCAGATTTCAATGGTGCCTCACAACTGCGGTTTTAACATCTGCCCACAGGTTTTCAATAGGACTTAGATTGCAAGCCACATCATAACAGTCCAGCATTTTCTCTGGAATTCATCCTGGGTTCTTTGTTAAGCGTGTTAGAAAGTATTGTCTCGCTGGAAGACCCGTGACATTTGACAGGAACCCAGCTTTCGCACACGTGTTTGACATTGCTTTCCAAAGTGCCTCGCTCTTCTGATTTCGTGATGCCATGCATCAGTTAAGGGAAACCCCATCACCGAACCTCCTCCACGTTTGACTGGTGGGAAGGTGTTCTTATTTTTAAAGCATTTGATTTATTTTCTGTAAACATACAAGTGGTTTGCTTTATCAAAGATTCCTAAATCCAGAGAATATTTTGGGCGAGGCTTTCTTATGTCTCTCTCTCAGTAGTTGTTCCCCTTTTCATGAAGTTGGTGATGGACCATGCAAGTGAAAACTGTCCTGAATTGAGTCTGAAGGTCAACTCAACTGAAGTTAATTGAGGTGTTTTCGCCACCATTCAAATAACCCTTTGCAATTTTCGTCTATCAATTTTTGTGGACATGGCCAGAGAGTAAGGCTACAGTGGCATGGGCCGTAAATGTTTTTAGAACATTACATACAATAGAAATAAAAACATCAAGGTCTCTGAAGATGGACTTGTAGTCTAGAGATTTTCCATGCTCGGCTACAATCTTGTGTCTGACCTCCTCAGCCCGTTCTCTGATGTTCTGTCTCATTCAGGGACACACAAAGACATAAAACAGGAACGTTTATAATCCTCAAAAGTTTAAACTGGTGCAATGAGTGATTTTCATATTGCATGCTTCAAATGTTAATATTTCCACCTGCTTTGTTAAAGTGCCAATAACATTTTCCGGGACACAAAAAATTGATCTGGATATGAAAATATTTAAACATTTTCACTTTAGGGTGTACACTCTTTGTGGCCATGCGGTTCAGACATTAATTGCTGTGTGTTGAGTTATTTTGAGGGGACAACAAATGTACACTGTTATACAAGCTGTACACTCACTACATTACATTTAAGCAGTGTCATTTCTTCAGTGTTGTCACGTGAAAAGCTTTGAAGGGTGTACTCACTTTTGTGTGATACTGTATATATACATATTTACACTACCCTTTAAAAGTTTGTGGTCACTTCAATGAAAACAAAAATGGTTGAAAAAAGGTTTAGAAAAATGATCTTGCAGCAATCACAAGCTTACAGACATTTGGCATTCTAGCTGGAAATTTGTTAAGATCCTCTGGAGAGATTTCACCTGGCGCTTCCTTAAGCACTTCCCACAAATTGGATTGGCTGGATGGGCACTTCTTACATAGCCAATGGTCAAGCTGCTCCCACAACAGCTCAATAGGGTTGATGTCCGTTGACTGTGCTGGTCACTCCATTATAGACAGTGTACCAACAGACTGCTTTATAAATAGCTCTTGCATGGCTTGGAGCTGTGCTTTGGGTCATTGTCCTGCTGCAGGAGGAAATTGGCTCCAATCAAGCGCCAACCACAGGGTATGGTATGGTGTTGCGAAATGGAGTGATGGCCTTCCTTCTTCAACATCCCTTTACCCTGTAGTAATCTCACGTTATAACACAACCAAAGCACCCCTGTAATCGAACCCACAAACGCTGAGGCTCTTCTGACAAAAAAAAGAAATATTTTGGACCAAAACATCCACACAAAGCCTCTGATTAACAAACTGGAGAAAGATTAAGTGATTTGTTCAATGTAATAATTAGATTCAACAGCTTGCAGCGATGAGTTCTCAAGCCACAGGATCATTAGAAGGACTCACACACGGTTCTCTGGGCCAACTCTTTGTTCAAGGTTCAGAATCAGAAGATTGTTTTTCATCCTGCCGAAAGGCAACAGTAGAGAAGAATAAAGCAGTTTTATAATCATTATTGGACACGCGGTGTAATTGTGAATAAAATTAATTGATTGTTGAATATTGTGGTAGACACAGCTTTGATAAAGGAAAACACACCCACTGCTTGAGAATTAATCGTTTGTGGCGCTGTGGCATCTAATATGTACATTTTTGCAGGCACACTTTTCTTAGTCTGTCGCCAATGTCAGCATAAGACTGTGAACTCTGCACATTACTGACTCAAAATGGCTGTAACCAAAAATCTATATTTGGAATGCTACAATAAAGTAAAATACGTTGAACTTCCCATCATTACTTCTCAGTATGTCTGAAACTCCACATTCGCATGTCTCCTCTACAGTGTACCTTGCCAAGTAAATTATATTACTCTGGTGGTCATGAGGCAAAACATTTAGAAAAAGTGAATATGCACTTTAACCTTTAATAATATACAGTACCAGTCAAAGGTGTTGGCACATCTGCTTTTCCTTCACTCTGCAGTCCAACTCATCCCAACCAACTGGGTTGAGGTTTGGTGACTGCAGAGAGGCCAGGCCTTTTTGGTTGAATATCCCTTACACAACCCTGAGGTGTGTTTTGGGTCATTGTCATGTTAAAAAACAAATCGCAGTCAGACTAAGCAAAAAACTGTGGGATGTGAATCACAGACAGTGTCACTAGCAAATCAGCCCCACAACATCACACCTCTCCCTTGCACGCTTCACTGTGGGAACCACAAGTCAAAGACAAAGTGGTTGGTATTTGCTCCCGCGGATTTCCTCTGGTCTACCGTTGATGTTTTAGACCCGAATCAGTGTCCTTCAGTGGTTGTTTATTTTGTGGCAATTCAACTATAAAGGCTCGATACAGAAGTGTTGAAGTCGAGATGTGTTTCTTAATTGGTAATTGCTAAAAGGGTTGTTAACTCTCATAAATGTATCATCTGCAGCAAACGTAACTCTGGTCTTTACTATTATTCTACAATGTGGAAAAAAGGCCAATCATAAATAACCTTAAATGAGCAGGTGTGTTCAAACCATTGACTGGTACTGTATATACTCATATTATACACCAATTTAATAAGTTTAAGTGGAGTAGATTCCCTTTCAAAGTAATATTTTGCTTAAAATCACATACCAAAAAATATAAATCCCCATACCAGCCACTCAATCCCTCTCCTTTAAGTCATACATCTGCGAATTATTATTCATTATGTTTTTACTTTACATTGAAGATTAGGTGTTCATTGTTGTCTCATAGCCAAATACACCCACATTGTTTGCTCTTGACTAAAGTGTGACGAGGAGATTGCTTGTTCCTCTCTATCCACCTTTATAAGACATGATAGCAAAGTCAAATAAGCACCTGCTGATCACACCATCCTTAGCAGATTACGGGCAAAAATCGAAATGGTTGTTTATTTTCTTTGCAAGAATTATGGTTCACTTATTCTTTATTGAACGCACAGCAAACAATAGCTTCGCTCTTAAGCTGTTTATTTCAATTAAGAAACGTTCGATACCATGTTAGAAACTAGAAAGAGCGAAGAATGGAAAGAAAGACTTTTAATTAAGTCATCATCACAAGAATGGAATTTGTCAAGAACGCACCTTGTTTCTGTTCGTACTTGTGTACAGTGTGTATTGCTGTGGAAATGTGTTTAGAAAAAAATCTCGGCTTTGCAATTCATTTTGGAGGATTTAATTGTGATATCATATATACAGGCCCCCCCCCTCCCCCCGAAAACAATTATATGAAAAAAGAAAATATCTTCCAAGCCGTTGTCAAGCCATCCTCCACACAGTATAATCTCAAGGTATTTTTCTCCTCTAGTTTCCAGACTGTTTTTCCAATTACGAGGGTGGATGTCTTTATACGTCTCCTTAGGGAATGGTTTTCCCCACGCTGGTGAGTTGGTGGTATTTGAAACCAGAACAGCGGTTTTAGGACTTACAAATCGGCAAACCAGATCTTCAAAGGTTTGACATTATACTAATGCAGAAGAGATATGCTAATATGCTCAGTACTTTTTCCAGAGGAGAACATAGGATTTGAAGAAAGAGTAATTGAGTAGATGGAACAAAACAGTATTTTCGTGCATGTTCACCGCCTAATAACACAGCAGCACCAATACAAAGTGACTTCAAATGGAGGCAAAAAAAAACAAGCACAAATAACATTAATATTTTAGCAATAAATGTGGCCATCACTGCCCGTGCTCTGCTGTTAGTGGAGCAAAGAGGATAATATAGTTAGAAGACTGTATACAATAGATACACCGTTGTCACCAATAATCCAATCGTGGTCTGACTAAATGTTGTCTGACTAAAAGTCATAATTAAAGGGTTGGAGTGAGAAGGCGATGGACATGGGCGCAGACAAAGCATCTACTAAGCCTTTGAAATAGGTCACGGTCTCAACAATTGTCTGACTGTTGAAAATGAGGTCCTTTCGCACGGATTATAGTAATGGCTTTGTGGAAACTGTAGATGTAGGACTCTGTAGCATCCATATTGTCCACGGAATTACTGAGAGGAAAAGTTATACGGTATGATCTAATTAAGGTCACATGATATACAAAAGAATATTCCATTACACGAACAGAACCTAATTCAATTCTTGTACGTAATCATTTATGGTCCAATACCATAAAAGTAATCTGTGGACGGACATGTAAACCTTTATTCGGTTTGTCTTAAACTCTGATCACAAGTTTCGGTTCACTGTTGCCATCGAAACATAGAAATCAATTGAGTAATGGGGATACATTGACTGATAGCCAATACATTTGCTGTGCTTTTTGGTAACTTAACACACAAATTTCACATGGTTTGTTATGAATACAATTGGTACAACCCACATGACAGCTGTGACCAAAATCAGATTAGTTAGTACACAAATATTGGACAGCTTTTGGCTCATGAACACTGCTGTCACTAGCTGACTATAAGGACCGTATTATTTCGAGACAAAACCGGATCTGATCAACAGTAAATTGTCCAAAAGGTTGTATTCACAATTCCCTAGATCTACTCTTTCATGACTATTTCTTGAATTTGTATTTTCCACATTCTAGAATAATATTGAAGGCCTCAATACAACGAAATAAAACATATGAAATCATGTAGCAACCAGAAAGCATTGAACAGATCAAAACGTGTTTATATTTTAGATTCTTCAAAGTAGGCAATCTTTGCCTTGACAGCATCGACAAGTTTAACATTGGTTTTTGTGTTTCAAGTCTCTACTAGTATTTAATATTTTAATATTTATTTTCATTTTTCTTGAAACCAGTTTTGTTTATTGCTTCCAAAATGCATTAGGGTAAAAATAATGTGGCAATAATAGACAATTTGAACCGTAATAACATTTAACATGTTCAACTGCCTTTTCCCCCACTGAATCCATCCTAACTCAGCTGCCTTTTCCCCCACTGAATCCATCCTAACTCAGCTGCCTTTCCCCCACTGAATCCATCCTAACTCAGCTGCCTTTCCCCCACTGAATCCATCCTAACTCAGCTGCCTTTCCCCACTGAATCCATCCTAACTCAGCTGCCTTTTCCCCCCACTGAATCCATCCTAACTCAGCTGCCTTTTCCCCCACTGAATCCATCCCATCTCAGCTGCCTTTCCCCACTGAATCCATCCTATCTCAGCTGCTTTTTCCCCCACTGAATCCATCCTAACTCAGCTGCCTTTTCCCCCCACTGAATCCATCCTAACTCAGCTGCCTTTCCCCCACTGAATCCATCCTATCTCAGCTGCCTTTTCCCCCCACTGAATCCATCCTAACTCAGCTGCCTTTTCCCCCACTGAATCCATCCTAACTCAGCTGCCTTTTCCCCCACTGAATCCATCCTAACTCAGCTGCCTTTCCCCCCACTGAATCCATCCTAACTCAGCTGCCTTTTCCCCCACTGAATCCATCCTATCTCAGCTGCCTTTCCCCCCACTGAATCCATCCTAACTCAGCTGCCTTTTCCCCACTGAATCCATCCTAACTCAGCTGCCTTTTCCCCACTGAATCCATCCTAACTCAGCTGCCTTTCCCCCACTGAATCCATCCTAACTCAGCTGCCTTTCCCCCACTGAATCCATCCTAACTCAGCTGCCTTTCCCCCACTGAATCCATCCTAACTCAGCTGCCTTTTCCCCCCACTGAATCCATCCTAACTCAGCTGCCTTTTCCCCCACTGAATCCATCCTAACTCAGCTGCCTTTTCCCCCACTGAATCCATCCTAACTCAGCTGCCTTTCCCCCCACTGAATCCATCCTAACTCAGCTGCCTTTTCCCCCACTGAATCCATCCTATCTCAGCTGCCTTTCCCCCCACTGAATCCATCCTAACTCAGCTGCCTTTTCCCCACTGAATCCATCCTAACTCAGCTGCCTTTTCCCCCACTGAATCCATCCTAACTCAGCTGCCTTTTCCCCACTGAATCCATCCTAACTCAGCTGCCTTTCCCCCACTGAATCCATCCTAACTCAGCTGCCTTTCCCCACTGAATCCATCCTAACTCAGCTGCCTTTCCCCCCACTGAATCCATCCTATCTCAGCTGCCTTTCCCCCACTGAATCCATCCTAACTCAGTTGCCTTTTCCCCTGCTCACCACACAGGGCAGACATCAAGACTGACAGTTATTGGTCTGACGCCTCCATGATACTGATGCACCGTATGGTGGGTTGCCAGCATGTGTTTCCAGGGAGACATCACAAAGCACTCTGTCACTCCCAGACAGGAGGCACATAATCTCTGCCGAGGGAGAGAAAACTTCCAGGCGACCTCACAATAGTCAGTCCTATGCTTTTATCCCTGTGACCCTCACTCCCCCAGTTACACAGTCCAGAACAGTCGATCACGAGCTGGGTCGACCACGAGCTGGGTAAATATGAGAAACTCCAGACGTAAGGATCTAAGTTCCCCTTAAAGGCAGTGCTGTTTGAGGGGAAGCAGGCTACAGTGTAACTGCATGTATGTTGGTAATGTGACAGCTACCGTAGACAATATGGTATCTGTGCTGTAGTGCCACACTGCTCCTTCCTGTCTGTCCAAGTCCCAGCCAGCTGTTGTGGAGGACTCAAATAAGCTATTGTTAGAGAGACGACTGTCCAGATTCCAATTAAAATACCTGATGTAGAAGTTTGTAGAGAGGATTTACCCCAAACCGTGAATGTGCAATGTATGTGTAAATCCTCATTATGTGTAAATCCTCATTATGTGTAAATCCTCATTAGGTATAAATTCTCATTATTTGTAAATCCTCATTATGCGTAAATCCTCATTATGCGTAAATCCTCATTATGTGTAAATCCTCATTATGCGTAAATCCTCATTATGCGTAAATCCTCATTATGTGTAAATCCTCATTAGGTATAAATTCTCATTATTTGTAAATCCTCATTATGTGTAAATCCTCATTATGCGTAAATCCTCATTATGCGTAAATCCTCATTATGCGTAAATCCTCTTTATGTGTAAATCCTCATAATGTGTAAATCCTCTTTATGTGTAAATCCTCTTTATGTTTGTAAAAACCTATGAAGCAATTTATCCACATCAACTAAAGAAAATACTGTCACTACAAGGTTACATGGCCTCATAAGTAATTGAGTGATAAAAACATATAAAAACAAATAACAGATAAAAGGACTGAAGCATGAACTTTCTAACCTATTTCATACAAGCCAAAGTACGAATGTACAAGAGCCTTTTGTTTCTAATGAATTTGGATCTAACAAATTCTAGTTAATTACTTTAGTAAAGTCTAGGTACCCTAATTAATCCAAGTTTCTATATTAACCAAATCTGATCCCATCAAAACCCAAGATACGGGTTTGTATAACGTGGACCCAAAACAGGCCATCTAGATCCAGGCAATACAGAGCTTTATGTTTAGTGCAACCTACTACATTTTACAGTAGGCTCCTACATTTATGCAACAGTCGTTGCTTGTGTGTTGGGGGAGATGTGTCATCACACTTGCTACATACGAGTAGAAAGTAGAGAGCTAGCCTTAAAGGTACATTCAGCCATGTGATAAATGCAAGTAAAAAGTAAACTGGGTCTTTTTCAACAGCAAATAAAAACGCTGAGCTTTAAACTTTCTCAAATGCCGGTACATATCTGTCCATATGTTCAAATATGTACAAGAAAGAAATCTTTCCAGGTGGTGTATTTACTTTTCATATGACTTTATCGCATGACTATACCAACTAAATTAGATGATAGCCCAAACAGTTTGGTGAAAAAAAGTAGACGACTGCATGTATTCATTTAACCTTGTGAAGCAGGTGAAAGTCATAACCAAAGACTTTAGCTGGTCAGCCTCTATCATCGTGGCAAATATTGCCAGAATAGCAGTTGGTCATTCATTGGTTTCAATTGTGGAGTATGGCCCCAGGAATTCTGTATCTTTGCTAGACACACAGGAATATTTATAATGGTATGTGATGACGTCAATGTAACATGCCGGATGCCAATATTCAAGATTCATCCTATTGTGCTGATAATCTTGCAGAGGGTAGAAGAGGCAAAGAGGAAGGCAAGGTAAAGTGACGGAGGGGGAGCAGATCCAGAAGAAGTAATGGCACATTTTAGTTTCCAGTGCAGAACCATAGAAGCATGAATGAATGACACGCTTAAATGCTGGGCTGGCTCTACATTGTTCTAAGTAATCGTACGGCTTTAATAGGAAAATATATATCATTTATACTAACGGCAGGTCAGCCTTTAGTGAATTGCGTTATGATTGAGCGTGGTGCAACAGTGGAATGGTGTCAATAAGCAAGAATAAATGCATTGTTAATAAGCCAATAAATGCAATCCATCAGTAAAGGTGCATAATCATGGGAGTCCATGTACGTGCGCATCACAAACGCTCCAATTGGCCGTTTATCTATTTATCTATATATGACTGCTTTTATCAACATCAGTACATTGCACATCATCCCAATTTCAGTTCCGAGCCTGGCAATTTCAGGAAGAAATACCGAAAAAATATCTAATTTAGTCAAATCAGAGAGCCTCCTCCACCGACTCACTATTTTGACTATTATAACTTGTGTTCATTATGTAGCCTATGTGTAAATTAACATGAAAGTTATTAACACTACACCAGGATGGAGAATCATTTTAATTCACTGCCATTAACACTGTAAACCACACACACACACACACACACACACACACACACACACACACACACACACACACACACACACACACACACACACACACACACACACACGGCTCCCAACACAATTTTATTTTTCAAATAGCACATTATAGTAATTCAGCAGAACCTCTTATTCAGAGCAAATTGCAGTAGGCACATTCTTTTAAAGATAGTTAGCTGGAACAAACACACAACTAAGTACTTGAGTCAAATTAAATACACTTCCCATAACAAGGCAGTCATCAGCAGTCAGTGAAAGAAATCGATTACAGGGTCCCAATTTTGATCTGTAGGTGATGGGGAGAGGATCACAATCTGCCTTATGAAAAACTCACTACCTGTGTCTTTCAGGACTCAAATTTGGGCACCCTCCTCTTCACTCAACAGACAGTCACTTGTCCTGTTATTACGTAAACTCATAGCATATACAGATGACATTCAACTACTTCAGCTTTCTGGCAGAGGGCGGATATTTGAACCTATGCATTGTTCCATCTACGCAGCCCCTGTCCATGCTGAAGAGGAGCAGCCCCATACCATGATGTTTCTGCCACCATGTCTGTCAGTGTGCACAGTGTACTTTGAATGATGATTGTGATGGCATTGCGGCAAACAGAGTTCTACCTCGGACACAGAAAATATATGTTTTTTGGAGGCTGAATGCATTTTCATACAAATTCCTTGTTTGCTGTAAACGTAGTTGGCACTAGAACTCTTTCTGGTTCAGATTTTTGCGGGTCGGAAAAAAGCACTTGCTCTGATGGTTTTTCTTCTCATCTTCACAAAAATTCCTGGAACTCAGTCAAGGCTGCCATTTACCTTTTAAAAGCCTTCCTGCTGGGTATTCTTTTCAACCTGTCATACATTTTGGAGACATGTCGTGAACCATGAAGTTCTTGCCTCCACATCTTATTGATAGTGTTCACAATGTTTCATGATATATGTAAGATCGAAAAAGATCATATTAAATGTGAAAAAGGGACAGGCATGAATTGTCCTAACTTCTGTCCTTACATACTGTATATAAAATTTGAGTTTTTCGAATATGGGTGTTCATTACATACATTTAATGTAGAGACTAACCATATTTGAATATTACATGTACACATTGGCAGTACAGTTTTTGGCTGAATATTTCTAGCTGTGATGCCTGAACAAAAATCATTATATTGTGGTTTTTAAGGACACGTCTGAAATATTCCCACCCGTCCCATCTGAGCACAAGTGAACTAATATTATTACCAATCCATGTGTGCCAAACTCGTCAACGCAGACAACCACAAAGCTCATGAATCTCGAACAAAATCAATATGTCATTCAGTTCCTTTACGGAGCATCACCATTCCTGGTTACGTGATGTTTATCTTCGCTCAGACGGACATAAAAAGCAAAACATTCGCCCAGTAATGTCCCGAGAGGTACGAACAGGCGACACTACAGTAAGAGTCTATTGGGCAAATTATACACACACCCAAAACCAAAGAATGCAAAAGATGCCTGTTTGCTTGTGTGTGTGTGTGTGTGTGTGTGTGTGTGTGTGTGTGTGTGTGTGTGTGTGTGCATGCCACTGGACCTTTTATAACCCTGTCTGAGGCCTTGAGGCAGGCAACGGGACAATTCCTCACTGCCTTCCTCACTGAAGCATGTAATGTAAGGTGCACACAAACAGCCCCTTGAATAATTTGGATTTTAAAAAATGTACTTTTTTTTAGAAACAATCAATCACATTGATAAATGCCAGGTACAATCTGACTGGGCCAGCCACTGCACATACTGTGATATTAAGTTCACTAAGCATTGTTCCGACGCACACAGACACAAAACTACTCTACTGAGACAAAAACGAGACAGACGGATTTTCAATTCGTACAATCAATCAATGGTCTTTCAAAACCGAAAAGAATATGCGTCATATCTGTCCAAAAGGATGCAATGGCAGAAATGTCCACTTGGTAAGGTGTTAACATGGATAGCTGGCCAGTGAGCGCACTCGTACGAGGAAGTTTGGCTCCCTTCAGTCCTCTGTATCTCTAGTCACCTTCAGTCCTCTGTATCTCTAGTTCTCTTCAGACCTCTGTATCTCTAGTCACCTTCAGACCTCTGTATCTCTAGTTCTCTACAGTCCTCTGTATCTCTAGTTCTCTACAGTCCTCTATATCTCTAGTTCTCTACAGTCCTCTGTATCTCTAGTTCTCTACAGTCCTCTATATCTCTAGTTCTCTACAGTCCTCTATATCTCTAGTTCTCTACAGTCCTCTATATCTCTAGTTCTCTACAGTCCTCTATATCTCTAGTTCTCTACAGTCCTCTGTATCTCTAGTTCTCTACAGTCCTCTATATCTCTAGTTCTCTACAGTCCTCTGTATCTCTAGTTCTCTACAGTCCTCTGTATCTCTAGTTCTCTACAGTCCTCTGTATCTCTAGTTCTCTACAGTCCTCTGTATCTCTAGTTCTCTACAGTCCTCTGTATCTCTAGTTCTCTACAGTCCTCTATATCTCTAGTTCTCTTCAGCTCTCTGTATCTCTAGTTCTCTACAGTCCTCTGTATCTCTAGTTCTCTACAGTCCTCTGTATCTCTAGTTCTCTACAGTCCTCTATATCTCTAGTTCTCTACAGTCCTCTGTATCTCTAGTTCTCTACAGTCCTCTATATCTCTAGTTCTCTACAGTCCTCTATATCTCTAGTTCTCTACAGTCCTCTATATCTCTAGTTCTCTACAGTCCTCTATATCTCTAGTTCTCTACAGTCCTCTGTATCTCTAGTTCTCTACAGTCCTCTATATCTCTAGTTCTCTACAGTCCTCTGTATCTCTAGTTCTCTACAGTCCTCTGTATCTCTAGTTCTCTACAGTCCTCTGTATCTCTAGTTCTCTACAGTCCTCTGTATCTCTAGTTCTCTACAGTCCTCTGTATCTCTAGTTCTCTACAGTCCTCTATATCTCTAGTTCTCTTCAGCTCTCTGTATCTCTAGTTCTCTACAGTCCTCTGTATCTCTAGTTCTCTACAGTCCTCTGTATCTCTAGTTCTCTTCAGCTCTCTGTATCTCTAGTTCTCTACAGTCCTCTATATCTCTAGTTCTCTACAGTCCTCTATATCTCTAGTTCTCTACAGTCCTCTGTATCTCTAGTTCTCTACAGTCCTCTATATCTCTAGTCACCTTCAGTCCTCTGTATCTCTAGTTCTCTACAGTCCTCTGTATCTCTAGTTCTCTACAGTCCTCTATATCTCTAGTCACCTTCAGTCCTCTGTATCTCTAGTTCTCTACAGTCCTCTGTATCTCTAGTTCTCTACAGTCCTCTGTATCTCTAGTTCTCTACAGTCCTCTATATCTCTAGTCACCTTCAGTCCTCTGTATCTCTAGTTCTCTACAGTCCTCTGTATCTCTAGTTCTCTACAGTCCTCTATATCTCTAGTCACCTTCAGTCCTCTGTATCTCTAGTTCTCTACAGTCCTCTGTATCTCTAGTTCTCTTCAGCTCTCTGTATCTCTAGTCACCTTCAGTCTACAGTGCCACTGGTTTCTACTCTGTATTGTCTGTCAGCTCCCTTCACCTCTCTCCCTCCTCCAGGTTAGGAATCAAAAGGTTGCCAGATTAAATGCTTAGGCCAACATGGTATAATGGTTATTCTGCCCATGAGCAGGACAGTTCAAGCAAACTGATGTTCAGGCATTAGATGTGTCAGTCTCCATCCCATGTTATATTTCCAGTTCCAGTTGCTTTTGGTAGAGTCCAATGCAACTGGAACTATTTCTTAGTACATTGTGTGCAACTACTCTGTCTCTGCATTCGGTCAGTAGATGCGTGGTGTATGGTCCACAGCTGCTCTAAAAGCCAGGGGCAATAGGGGTGGGCTCTGGCCAAGCAGGGCAGCTGTTCTCTGGGAGGGACAGAGGAAATAGCTATGGATTAACGCTCATTTAGCGTTTAACATTATTTTAATAACATATTAAGGTGCCAAAGGCGACAGGTTTGTTTGGGTGAAGCGAGACTCCATATGGCTAATCCTTGAATGTTTCAGTTCAGTGAAGACAACAGGAAAGAGGGGCACAACTGGTTATCACAGGGCATTCCCTCTAGCAGAAAGGTCAACTAGAACTACCACATTCAGAGTCAATGAATGAATAGATCACCAAGCTCATCAACATATTAACGTACATCCAGCTGAAAAGTTACCAACTCATTCATGCACCACCAGCATCAGTGTCATTACCGCAATAATGTACCACCAGCATCAGTGTCATTACCACAATAATGTACCACCAGCATCAGTGTCATTACCACAATAATGTACCACCAGCATTAGTGTCATTACCTCAATAATGTACCACCAGCATCAGTGTCATTACCACAATAATGTACCACCAGCATCAGTGTCATTACCACAATAATGTACCACCAGCATCAGTGTCATTACCACAATAATGTAACACCAGCATCAGTGTCAATACCACAATAATGTACCACCAGCATTAGTGTCATTACCACAATAATGTACCACCAGCATCAGTGTCAATACCAAAATAATGTACCACCAGCATCAATGGCATTACCACAATAATGTACCACCAGCATTAGTGTCATTACCACAATAATGTACCACCAGCATCAGTGTCATTACCACAATAATGTACCACCAGCATCAGTGTCAATACCAAAATAATGTACCACCAGCATCAGTGTCAATACCAAAATAATGTACCACCAGCATCAGTGTCATTACCACAATAATGTACCACCAGCATCAGTGTCAATACCAAAAGAATGTACCACCAGCATCAATGGCATTACCACAATAATGTACCACCAGCATTAGTGTCATTACCACAATAATGTACCACCAGCATCAGTGTCATTACCACAATAATGTACCACCAGCATCAGTGTCATTACCACAATAATGTACCACCAGCATCAATGTCATTACCACAATAATGTACCACCAGCATTAGTGTCATTACCACAATAATGTACCACCAGCATCAGTGTCATTACCACAATAATGTACCAACAGCATCAGTGTCAATACCAAAATAATGTACCACCAGCATCAGTGTAATTACCACAATAATGTACCACCAGCATCAGTGTCATTACCACAATAATGTACCACCAGCATCAGTGTCATTACCACAATAATGTACCACCAGCATCAGTGTCATTACCACAATAATGTACCACCAGCATCAGTGTCATTACCACAATAATGTACCACCAGCATCAGTGTCATTACCACAATAATGGCCTGTTTGGACTAAAAACCAATAACAGAGATGCCATAAACGCATCAAGTCATTAGATAACTGCATTCCTTTGCCCCACAACATGTGCTTCACTCTTATCAGTAATTCGCTAGCGTCAGAATACAAGTTATCTTTCAGTATAAAAATCTACATATTAGGCCACGTCAACATATGACATGTTAAAGGTAGAAAAAGTGAAATATCTTGGATCACGGTGGCACAAGAAATCATGATCAAGGCCTACATTTCAAATTACTTCTCCATTAGTATTATAAATGGTACTGGCTAGGGCCAGAGACAGAGGCAAGCCTTGAAAAATGATGCAATTACCTGTTTTTGAATAGAGTAGGGAAAGCCCTTCTGCTCAAGATGGCGTGGACAGAAATTCTCTGAGGGGATAGAAAATGGTCTCTCTATGTCTAGGTTCTCACATTCGAGCTGCTAGAATAATAATCAAGATGTTAGTAGGGCTTGTAAAGGCAAAACCTACTGCGACACAACTCCAACCGGAGTCTATGAACACCTGTACTTCACAACCTTACACATAAATGCCTACATTATACCATGACGATCGCTGAGCTGCAGGGTTGAGGTCAGATCCATTTTAATTCCAGTCAATTGGAAAAGTAAACCAAAAATGCTAATTTCTAATGTTCCCAATTCAAATTTATTGGCAATAATTTGATTTGGGGAAAAAATCAGTGTACATCTTCAATTAGGTGGAGTTTAAAGGACATTTCCAGACCAGATTGGTAATCCACTTTATATTGAACCCCACCAAGATCAGAATCTATAACATACAGCTCAACCGGTGGTCGAGGAGATGGGAAATTAGGAGATGGGAGAGAGACAGAAAAGACAGATAGAGAGGAGAGACAGAGAGAGAGACAGACAATGCATCTGTTTGACGCTACACTCCCCGCCAGCAGAAGGAATAACTTTTGGTTTTAATCTCTTTCCAGTGTGTTTTAGCAGTTTATTTTTGGTTCCTTTTCAGTGTGTTTTAGCAGTTTATTTTTGGTTCCTTTCCAGTGTGTTTTAGCAGTTTTTTTTGGTTCCTTTTCAGTGTGTTTTAGCGGTTCCTTTTTGTTCCTTTCCAGTGTGTTTTAGCAGTGATTAGGCTAGTGGAGCGTGCAGTGAGGAAGAATAGTCCAGGAAATAGGGCGCTCACTGAATTGATTGTTTCAGACACTGTGTTGGTGTGAGACGAGTGTTGAGGAAGTTGTGTGTGTGTGTGTGTGTGTGTGGGGAGGGGGGTGGCAGGGCTGTGTGGGTAGGTGTGGGAGGGGGTTGTGTGGACAGGGGGTGGAGGAGAAGGAGGAGGAGGCGTACTAATTGCAAGTGGGTGGGTTGTGCCAAAGGTGAATTGGAATAGTGCTACTTTCATATAATGACTGCTCCTTCATGCAAGTACATTTCAACACCTGCGCTATTCTTTGAAGGCTTGCTAATCAAACCAGGTTTTCTCCTCACCTTATATTTTAAAAGCAATATTTTTATATATATATATATAAATCGCTAAATGCGATCTTTCTGTTGTTGACTTGTGAATGTGTTGAAATGAACGCACGTTTAAACGAATAACACTGGACCTCACAGGTTCAGTTGGCATGGTGACCGTCAGCCACGTAGCCCCTCCCCCCAGTGCCTCCCATTACCCAGGCTGCCCCAGGTTTATCTCTACCTGCTCAGCGCGTGTCGGGTAGCGGCCATGGCAGCGGGTCAGACGGGGTGATGTGGATGCAGCCCATTTGTCCTTGTCTTATTTCCACCCATATGTTTCCACCTCACGCTCTCCACCACCAAGCAAGGGAGGGTGGGGGGGGGCATCTCACTGAGCCTCTGTATGGAAGTGATTATATTCTAGTGCCTGCACTGCTGTAGCGTCCTCAGTATGCACGGCGCGTACTGTTTACCGCTCACGACTGGGTGGTGGTTGTCACGCCGACGGACGAGCCAGGCAGCAATATGCCCCAATCTGCCAGATGGAGGAACACAGCGAACGGTTGGAGTGCGGTTAGTGGAGGTGTGTGATCACGTCGAATGGCTCAAATCAGCGCGGCGTTGGCATTGTTTTTCGGCCAGGGCGCAGGCTCACGATGTCTCTCAGACGGCACGCGTCCTCAAACGCCACGCAGGCTGGCTAGTCTCAACAGGAGATGGGGAATATCAATGGTGGCCAGTTTGTTGAATAAACCAGCAGTTTTATTTTCCAAGTCCTCCAGCTTCCATAAATCCATATTCCAGACCTCCAGCTTCCAGACCTCCAGCTTCCAGACCTCCAGTTTCCAGACCTCCAGCTTCCAGACCTCCAGCTTCCAGACCTCCAGCTTCCAGACCTCCAGCTCCCAGACCTCCAGCTCCCAGACCTCCAGCTCCCAGACCTCCAGCTCCCAGACCTCCAGCTCCCAGACCTCCAGCTCCCAGACCTCCAGCTTCCAGACCTCCAGCATCCAGACCTACCCTTGGTGGACTAGCGTGCCTTTGATACTAGTTAATCGACCCGGGGCCCGAGGGTGGAGAGGCATGGGAGGCCTGGAGTTTCAGATATCCCACCACTTAATATATTTCTCTTCCTCTGAGATGGAGATCAAATCTACAGAATGGGCCAGTGTATAAAGCTAAAGGCAGCTCAACTCGACTCCATTCGAAACCTCACCGCAAAACTGATGGAAATTGCAATAGATGCTACCGGGCCAACGTGATAATGACCCCACCACGCGCTCCACAGCCTCGACCGAAATCAGATTCTATCCCCCCGGTTTAAGGCCCTTCTCACACACTCATGATTGAGTTCATTACGAAATGCCTCCTTCCAAAAGGCCCATCTGATGGGGGTGAGGACGTTGGCAGTTAAAGGGGAGGTCCCCTATGAATAAACATGACTGATGATTGACAGGTGAGAGCGGCCGTGACCTCTTCATCCTCACGCCCGGCGCATCAGAACCGTCCCAAATGATCTGGAGGAAGCTGTGAACACACAGGATTTTTCACCGGCAGTGCTGATCAGAGGAGAGGTCAATATATACGTCCTAATCACGCTCTTAAAAAGCCCCAGTTCTGACAGAGATCGAACGGGAAATTAAACCTCGCTGCCACGGGATTTGTCGCCCGTGTGAACAATACGCTCCGCTCGAAGCCAAATCTCTTCCCCCCCTGCCTCAAGTAATAGTGGAGAGACGCTTGACTATTTACATTTTTGGTTTCATTAAGCCGTTTTAAACAGTTGTATAGAGCCAATATTCACTGTTGTTGTATGTATCTTACAGCAATTTGGACGGCACTGGGTGACTGGTTGAGTGACTCTGCCTATCTTTTTTGCGACAAGCGTATAGCAATGAGTTCTAGCTAATTTGGCGGCTTTCCCTAGTCACAAAATCAAAACCTCATTCATTTTCACTACAATATTGGCCGCGCGAGAAGAAATCCATGGATGAATATAACAGCCAAGGGCTGGTGGGCAAGTTCTACAACAATTCCGGCAGATATATAATTGACATGGTCCGAAATACCCAATGCAGGGTGGAAGTAAAAATGGGAACAAGCTAAATGGGAACAGGCAAGAGCTTAGGAAATGGGAACAGGCAAGAGCGTAGGAAATGGGAACAGGCAAGAGCGTAGGAAATGGGAACAGGCAAGAGCGTATGAAATGGGAACAGGCAAGAGCGTAGGAAACGGGAACAGGCAAGAGCGTAGGAAATGGGAACAGGCAAGAGCGTAGGAAATGTCAGATTCACGGTGCACCTTGTTTTTTCTTGCTTTACCTCCTTTTCCTCCTGGTTCCTCCCTCTTTTTCACCCTCTCACACATTCTCCCTCCCTTCCACGTCTCTGTGCCGGCCACTTGTACGTCTGCCTTCTCTATCATGTGGTACCCTCTCTCTCCGTTTTCACTCTCTTAACCTTAACCGTTCCCCCAGTCTCTGCTGCCGGCTAACTGAAACTTCTTGATTTTTCCCAGACTCCGCTGGTGTCACCTGGTTGTTGATGTTGTGGGAAAGAGCTGCGGGGCACCTTGGGGTCAGAGGATCCAGGGATATGTGCGGAGAACTGTCTACGGTGGGCCGGGAGGTGCTGCATCACTAATCACTCACAGCACTGGTTTCCATCCATTTAATTCTGACCATGTGATCAGATTAGGGTAAAACACAAGGGTTTCAATCACAGGGCTACAATTCAATTAGGAACGAGTTTCACTGGTCAATGAAATTATTTTAAGAGGTTTTAAACCCAATTTAATCAACAGTTGGACAGTAGATGAAGATACCTAACTTTTAGATTGTTTTGAAATTCATAAAATATCAACTGGATTAAAGCATTTTACTGGACCAACCAAATAATTTTAATTTGGGGATTTCGGTGAGAATTGTTGAATGTGCTGTGAAATGGTACTCGAATTTCACATAAAGCAATAAACTATACATTTTCTAATTGTATCTGAGATTGCTATTGCTATTTTATTGTCCTAAAATAATCACAAACATATGGCTAATTTACATATTAGAAGTGGGTGAATTTGCATACCTGCATACGTTAACATAAAGGGAATGGAACAAGAGTGCGATCACCAACAACCCGCCCTGTCGAGCCTATCTGTGCTCACCTGTACTGTCTAGACTCTGCTTCATGAATTATTAATTATTGTTATTGGCGCTTTCTCTTACATAATTCAACGAGTTAATGAGTCAAGAGAAGGATATTAAAATCAATATGCCGGTTTCTACACCTAGACATACATATTTTACAAAGTTTTGTTTATCATAATCTCTGCGCATCTAATTCGTAAAAATGTCAACTGTATTCAGTTAACACTTTTTTGAGTCGTACAAAAAAAGTGCAGCCATCAAAATAAAACGGCACAGTTTCTCTCTCGTGATGCAAGGGCATATTACGTAAGTGTTGAGAGGGTGCGTTTAGACTTCGACCGAGCCGTCACATTTTTATAGATGTAACGGCAAACCTTTGTATTGCATTGAGCCCATTTTAGCCGGTATCAAGGCTAAGTTGACAGGTCTTTTCAAAAATTGCTGCGGTCATTATGTTAAAGAGGGGAAAATAGCAATGTTACGAGCAAGAACGGGAAAGAATCAACAAAAGAAAATGAAAGCAATCAATTCTGCAAGATTTAAGTGGCAAGCGGATTATGTACCCGTCAAACGCAGGGGGAAAAATGTCTGAATAAGAAAGATCTACAGGTGGGCGGGGCTATCCTGTCACAACATAAAAAAGTATTATGGCACAGGGCTGTGTGGGAACTGCTGATACAGCCTGTAGAATGAAACATACTGGTTTCACAAAGGCCTTCAAACCACTAAAGGATGGACAACTTTCAACACATGTACACATTGTTGTCAGAGCCTGGAAATTTGGAGGCTCAAAACAGAAAATTACAGAAGGAGAAAACACCTAGTTAGAAATTGTTTACTGTGCAATGTACAACACTAATAGTGGCGCCATTGGTAAATTATATGATTGATCTTTCAGTCAAAAAGTAAAAATAAACATTTAAAAAAGTGTCCTTAAGCAAATATCCTTTTAACAGAGGTGTGTGCTTAATTTATTGGCACCCTTTCATTTAACACCTTTTGCAACCTCTCATTGCCAAGATCAGAGTTCGGATTCTTCTCTTATGTGTAATGAGGTTGGAGAACACATGGTAAGAGATCTGAGATTACTCTTATAATGTGTAATGAGGTTGGAGAACTTATGGTAAGAGATCTGAGATTACTCTTATAATGTGTAATGAGGTTGGAGAACACATGGTAAGAGATCTGAGATTACTCTTATAATGTGTAATGAGGTTGGAGAACTTATGGTAAGAGATCTGAGATTACTCTTATAATGTGTTATGAGGTTGGAGAACTTATGGTAAGAGATCTGAGATTACTCTTATAATGTGTAATGAGGTTGGAGAACACATGGTAAGAGATCTGAGATTACTCTTATAATGTGTAATGAGGTTGGAGAACACATGGTAAGAGATCTGAGATTACTCTTATAATGTGTAATGAGGTTGGAGAACACATGGTAAGAGATCTGAGATTACTCTTATAATGTGTAATGAGGTTGGAGAACTTATGGTAAGAGATCTGAGATTACTCTTATAATGTGTAATGAGGTTGGAGAACACATGGTAAGAGATCTGAGATTACTCTTATAATGTGTAATGAGGTTGGAGAACACATGGTAAGAGATCTGAGATTACTCTTATAATGTGTAATGAGGTTGGAGAACACATGGTAAGAGATCTGAGATTACTCTTATAATGTGTAATGAGGTTGGAGAACACATGGTAAGAGATCTGAGATTACTCTTATAATGTGTAATGAGGTTGGAGAACTTATGGTAAGAGATCTGAGATTACTCTTATAATGTGTAATGAGGTTGGAGAACACATGGTAAGAGATCTGAGATTACTCTTATAATGTGTAATGAGGTTGGAGAACTTATGGTAAGAGATCTGAGATTACTCTTATAATGTGTAATGAGGTTGGAGAACACATGGTAAGAGATCTGAGATTACTCTTATAATGTGTAATGAGGTTGGAGAACACATGGTAAGAGATCTGAGATTACTCTTATAATGTGTAATGAGGTTGGAGAACACATGGTAAGAGATCTGAGATTACTCTTATAATGTGTAATGAGGTTGGAGAACTTATGGTAAGAGATCTGAGATTACTCTTATAATGTGTAATGAGGTTGGAGAACACATGGTAAGAGATCTGAGATTACTCTTATAATGTGTAATGAGGTTGGAGGACTTATGGTAAGAGATCTGAGATTACTCTTATAATGTGTAATGAGGTTGGAGAACACATGGTAAGAGATCTGAGATTATTCCTCTAATCTGAATCAGGTTGGAGAACTATGAGAATTTTTTTACTCATGAGAATTTCTAAGGGTGCCAAATAATTGTGGCACGTGTTTTGGAGAAAAATACACATTACAAATGTATTTCTTTCAATAGATTTACTTTAATTAAATGTTCGAATTTTGTTAATATTTTAAACGACAAAAAGAATAAACTGCAAATTTACCTTTTCACACAGTCTCTTTGGTCTCTCACATTTACCAAGGGTGCCAATAATAGTGAAAGCCACTGTGTGTGCCGCATGGCAAAACCGAGACTCACTTTCTAATTTACCTCTGTGGCGTGTGTCTCTACTTTCAGATTATGCACATATAAACAACATTTTACACATTGAGCTCAGAAGGGGACGTTTTATGTCCCTGACTGCATTTCTGGGTCTGGAATATACTGAATTTCATCGTCTCTCCCTCTTCGTTGTTGACTCTTCCCTTTTTTTCCCTTTCATTTTTCTCTCGCTCTGTCTACTTCCTTCTCTTTCGACCCATCTCCCCTTCACCTCGTTCTCTCCATCTCCCTCTCCCTGCCACATTTCCTTTCCTTATTCCCTACCTCCTTCACATCCCCCCGGTACCTGCTCGCTCCCACCTCCGCAGACAGGATATGGCATGTAAAGGCTGTCTATTAAATCCTTCCTTCCTTCCCTCCCTCCTCGCCAATATATTCTGTCTCTCCTTTCCTTCTGTCTCATTTTTGTCGATTTATTTAATTTATTCCTTTTTAATACATAAAATCTAAGGACTATAAAAAGTGCAATTTCTCAACAAATGATTCAATTGTAATTGTTAAATTGGCAAAAACCATGTTTTACAAACTAATAAAAACAAACTTTCATATAAAACTTAAGAATCGGTGCTTGAACAGAATATGAATGTATTATAATAGTGACGGAGTATAAAGCCTTAAGATGAAACGATGCACCCTGGTTCGGATTCTAACAGAGGCTGAGGGCATGTGAAAGTAGGAACATTTTCTGCCTTTGTAACATTAAAACAAGCTCCAGTAAAATCGATGTACTGCCTTATACAGTATTTACACTTGAACAGCATCCTTTATATAAACAATTCAAGTGTTTATATAATGGACTGACCGTTCTAACAGACGATGGAACTAACTGCAGAATGAAGAACCATGCCGAGGATTTAATGAACAGAAAGCCACAGAACGCCACATCCTGTTATCTAGTCCCCACGGGCCACGTGGAGGGTACATAATACAGACGCCATGGATATGGAAATACTGGAAGTAATACATCTCTACAGGAACAGCGATTCCTTCTGTGGGAGTAATTTTGTAGAGGTGGAGGAAACATGGAGATAGAAGAGAAAGAGAATGGGTTAAGGAAGAGATGGAGAAAGGTGGAATGAAGTATGAGAGGAGGGTAACGGGGAGGAGAGAAACAGCAAGAGAGAGAGAGAGAGAGAGAGTCTTTGGAGTTGGGGGACCTGAGACATCCACAGTCATCAACAGTTGAAGGACAAAGGGTTTGCCAACACGAGATGCCTCTGACTGAAAGGTCGGACAACAAATGTCAAGAAGCAACACTTCATTGTTACTGCCATTAGATGCTAGCAAGACCAGTTAAGGAGAAAGGGACAGCCAACACATGTCTGACTCACTCATCTGCCTCCCTCATCTTCTAGGACAGGGGTGGCCAACCAGGCAGAGACTAAGAGACACATTTTTTTTACTGTGTTACCGCAAAGAGCCACATCATACACATGGGCAAATATAGCATTCAGAAAAAAGCTTAAAAACAATTTCAAAAGACATATTGTAGTATCTCCCAGAATGCAGTTCTGCCTTGGTATCCCAGTCCACCTCCTTCCCGAATGTTTGGGAATATGGTCGGTTCAGATTATGTACTCTGTCACAGTCTCTTTTTCTCGTTAATCATGTCTAGAGAATAATTCCTTGTTGATATCAGCACTGCTCTCTGTCAGCTATGAATATGTCATGTTGAAAGTGAACATCCACTATTCCAATGTGAACTAAATATTCGCCGGTGTTGGACAACTTGGACCAATGATGCTGCTTGTATTCTTCTTTTGTCAAAGTCAAACGACTTGTTACTAGTATTTGTTTTACAGTTGTGTATGGATCACATAGATACAACCACACTAATATCTATTGTTGCACTACAAATGTGTGGCTGCGCCGTGGCTGCGCCGTGGTCTGCGCGGTGGTCTGAGGGAATGTGTTGACGGGTTCTGTCTCGCGGCTCAAATTGCCTGTCTATGCGTGTCGTTATAGATTATAGACAGTTTGATCGTTGCTGTGCCTGCAGTACAACGGGTGTGAGCGTGCGCGTGTGTGTGTTTACATTACTGTCAACTTCAGGCATTTTAGTCATGGGACTTGTCACGGGGGTTAACGGGGCAGTAAATAATACATGATACAGTATCTATTATTCATACAACGGCCCCAAGTGGCCCAGTGGTCTAAGCCTCCGCCGCCCAGCTGTGCCGTTGTCGACCAGAGGTTTGAATCCTGGCCGCGGCATTCCAACGATGCCCAAGGGTGGACGGGTGGACTTGGGAAGTCATAACAAGGTCGACGTGCCCACATACATTTGCACGGCAGCTGTAGGCAGGGCAGGAATTCAGCAGGGCAGGAATTCAGCATGGCTGAACGGACGGGCCTCCGTTTATCCTCTGTGTGATGTAACAGAACACCCTACGTGGTACCGGACAGACAGCGACACAGTCTGTACGCCCTGGGCTGTTTAACATGTAGGGAAACAAGTCAGTGCAATTACATTTTGTCAGTGATGTTGTTCCGGGCTTGAGTAGCGGGCGGGGCCAGTCCTTAAGAGTTTGGCCGGAAAGAACAATGGTACGTTTTAAGTAGGGAATAATATTTCTCTCACGCTGCCGTGCTGACCTTGTGACATTGCTCAATTCTCATTATCTTACATGCTCACTGACCACCGGTATGAAGTGATTGTAGAACGTGCGCAGGTTTTGTTTCTTGATATCGTCTACCACTAAGATGGAGAGTACGTGAGGTTCTGAGCGTGGCGAAACAGGACCTGTGGCCAATAACATACTCATTTCCCTTAGGATGACCTTTGAAACAGGAAATGAATAGATTTGGGAAATTGACTCTTGTCATGACCGTCACTGCAACCCAGTTAACCCAGGAAACTGAAGCACACAAAAGCCCAATACATTTACTTTCATATAGACACCGCAGAAGGTTTTAATTACCCATTTAAATAGAGTGTAATGTTTTTTTCCCGATTTCTGGGCACTGACCAAACAAAGTAGGGCAGACTACTAAACAGGGTTCAAAATTACTTTCTAGGTCAGGGCCATTTAAGGTGCTACAAATATAAAGCTGATGATTACTAAGTAAAATAAAGATAGTAATTCCAAGGACTTCTTTTAAAAAAGCATCCCAAATATAATAAAGGATAAGATTTAAATGGAGAAATTACATTTCTGAGGTAAAAGAGCAACACATTTGCCTGGCCAACAGAACTTTGAGCTTTTCATAGACATACAATCATGCGGTCCAGATGAGCCCGACTCCCTGTGTTTCCTTTTAAGGTTCTGAGGCTAATCAGGACTACGGCAGGCTCTGACACTCTTCCGTTTTCCGCCCCTTTTTCGATCCCTCTCACAGCCCTCGTCTTCCTACCCCCCTCTGTCCTGCCCACACCTTAATTCCTCTCTCTCTCGCTCTCAGAGGGACAGAGTGAAGGCAAACTGAAACTTTCTTGGTGACGAGGACAATCAGTGAATTCGCACTAGACACAGAGTGACCCGCCGATCTTAAGAGGTTAAGACCTGTCTAACCCATCTCTTAAACGGTCCTCTGGCTTCAGTGTGTCACACTCACTTTCAAACAGGCTACAATCGAGGGGCAAAGAACCCCATTTCTAAATGAATGTCAGGTTGGTGTCACCGTGTCAGGTTGTTTGTATCCTGGTAACTGTGTGAGTAGTGTCACCGTGTCAGGTTGTTTGTATCCTGGTAACTGTGTGAGTAGTGTCACCGTGTCAGGTTGTTTGTATCCTGGTAACTGTATGAGTGTGTCACGACCGCTGTATGGTGTAGTGTAGGAGGAAGCCATGTGCAGGAGCCGTATATCCGTTTGGTCAGGTTTATTAATACACCAACGTAAAACAAACCGATAACGGCGGAAAAAAGGCTAACTGGTTTAACTGAAATAAACAGTGCGCATATCGCGTCTTATAACAAACATTCCACAAACCACAATAGCACTCAAAATACACAAACACTCACCTCTAAAATAACGTGTGACATGTAACAATGCGAAGCAACGAGTGCCCTGCTCGCGACCCTCTTATATCCCACATAAAGTGACAGATTACTAACAGCTGTGACCACGTGAAAGAGGAAGTAATCACAGCTAGTGAGAACAAAAACACGGAAGTGGATCACCGAAATGGAAGTGTAGCAACGCCACCACACCAATCGTGACAGTATCCCCCACTAAAAGGCTAGCTCCCCAGATAGCCGAACGGAAACACAAAACCAAAACAAGGGAGCAACAGGGAGAGAACCCACAGTCAAACCCAAAAGGGTCAGTCCAGGACCGCAGGTCCAGCCCTGAATAGGCCTCGGTGGCTGAGAGGCCGCCATCTAGTGCGGCTGAGAGACCGCCATCTAGTGCGGCTGAGAGGCCGCCATCTTGTGCGGCTGAGAGACCACCATCTAGTGCGGATGAGAGGCCGCCATCTTGTGCGGCTCAGAGTCCGCCGTCGTGGGCGACGTGGTGGCGGCGGCCATCGTGGGCACAGTCGTGGCGGCGGCCATCGTGAGCGCAGTCGTGGCGGCGGCCATCGTGAGCGCAGTCGTGGCGGCGGCCATCGTGAGCGCAGTCGTGGCGGCGGCCATCGTGGCGCAGTCGTGGCGGCGGCCATCGTGGCGTATCGTGAGCGTGGCGGCGGCCATCGTGAGCGTAGTCGTGGCGGCGGCCATCGTGAGCGTAGTCGTGGCGGCGGCCATCGTGAGCGTAGTCGTGGCGGCGGCCATCGTGAGCGTAGTCGTGGCGGCGGCCATCGTGAGCGTAGTCGTGGCGGCGGCCATCGTGGGCACAGTCGTGGCGGCGGCCATCGTGGCGCAGTCGTGGCGGCGGCCATCGTGAGCGCAGTCGTGGCGGCGGCCATCGTGGCGCAGTCGTGGCGGCGGCCATCGTGAGCGCAGTCGTGGCGGCGGCCATCGTGAGCGCAGTCGTGGCGGCGGCCATCGTGAGCGCAGTCGTGGCGGCGGCCATCGTGAGCGCAGTCGTGGCGGCGGCCATCGTGAGCGTAGTCGTGGCGGCGGCCATCGTGAGCGTAGTCGTGGCGGCGGCCATCGTGAGCGTAGTCGTGGCGGCGGC
The DNA here is from genome assembly GCA_029465975.1 of Dallia pectoralis. NCBI lineage: Eukaryota > Metazoa > Chordata > Actinopteri > Esociformes > Umbridae > Dallia > Dallia pectoralis. Next base: position 6,226,042 of record CM055759.1, read on the forward strand.
CATCGTGAGCGTAGTCGTGGCGGCGGCCATCGTGAGCGTAGTCGTGGCGGCGGCCATCGTGAGCGTAGTCCTGGCGGCGGCCATCGTGAGCGTAGTCGTGGCGGCGGCCATCGTGAGCGTAGTCGTGGCGGCGGCCATCGTGAGCGTAGTCGTGGCGGCGGCCATCGTGAGCGTCGTCGTGGCGCGGCCTTCGTGGACGGCGTGCGGCAGCCATTGTGGGCGGCGTGCGGCAGCCATTGTGGGCGCGTGCGGCCGCCATTGTGGGCGGCGATGCGGCAGCCATTGTGGGCGGCGATGCGGCAGCCATTGTGGGCGGCGATGCGGCAGCCATTGTGGGCGGCGATGCGGCAGCCATTGTGGGCGGCGATGCGGCAGCCATTGTGGGCGGCGATGCGGCAGCCATTGTGGGCGGCGATGCGGCAGCCATTGTGGACGCTGGTGTGACGGCGGCAGCCATCTTGGGCGCTGGCGTGACGGCGGCAGCCATCTTGGGCGCTGGCGTGACGGCGGCAGCCATCTTGGGCGCTGGCGTGACGGCGGCAGCCATCTTGAGCGCTGGCGTGACGGCGGGAGCCATTGTGGATGCTGGCGTGACGGCGGCAGCCTTCTTTGGCGCTGGCGTGACGGCGGCAGCCATCTTGAGCGCTGGCGTGACGGCGGGAGCCATCGTGGATGCTGGCGTGACGGCGGCAGCCTTCTTTGGCACTGGCGTGATGGCGGCAGCCATCTTGAGCGCTGGCGTGACGGCGGCACGCCAGTTCAACTTTCAACCATTTAATTCTGGTGTAGTGTATTAGCGTTCCATACATCACAAGTGTTACATATAGTATTTGTGTGTGTGTGTACGTGTGTGTACGTGTGTGTGTACGTGCGTGTGTGTGTGTGTGTGTACGTGTGCGTGTGTGTGCGTGTACGTGTGTGTGCGTACCATAGACAGTCTCTCCCCCTTCGCTTGGGGAATGCTAATGACTGGGGAGTGGGACATTTGGTATTCACACCCCGTGGTGTCTCTCATAATGAAGTACTCAGCGGTGACCAGTCAACGGCGACGTAACAAATGGCAAACGACATCAGAACGGAAAGCCAGGGGCCAAGTTTGAGCCCGGTCCTAATGGTCGGCTTTACTGCAGCGCCGAACGAGGGTGGAAAACGCATCAGGCTGTTAGCTCCGAGCCGCCGTGTTCATGCTAAGCACGTTACGTTTCGAACGACACGCCGTGTTTATTAGCAAGATGCCGGTAAGTCGTCGTCGTTGACGGTGTCATAAAGCTGGCTGTCTCTGCCGGTGGACAGGGCTTGCAGAGGAGAGATTTATCAGGGAGATTTTCTGTAAATGTCCTTGGCCCGGAGAGGCCAGGCCAGCACAGTCTGGAGATAAGCTGGCACTGCCCCTCCAGGAAGAAGAAAAGAGAGAGAGAGTGCAGAGCTGAGGAGGAATGAGGGTGGAGAGAGAAATGTCTGAGGAGAGATGATAGAGAGAGGACGGGGAGAGAGAAATGTCTGAGGAGAGATGATAGAGAGAGGACGGGGAGAGAGAAATGTCTGAGGAGAGATGATAGAGAGAGGACGTGGAGAGAGAAACGTCTGAGGAGAGATGATAGAGAAAGAACGTGGAGAGAGAAACGTCTGAGGAGAGATGATAGAGAGAGAACGTGGAGAGAGAAACGTCTGAGGAGAGATGATAGAGGGAGGAAGAACGGGATGTGGAAGTAGAGATTTCTGAAGAGATGATCGACGGGAAAAAGAGGCAGATTTGGACGTGGGTAAAAGAGGCAGCGAAAAACAAGGGCAGACATAACGTCACATGGTTGGTTTTGACATCCAGCACTGTGGTCGACTGTGTGTTAGGTTGCATCTAGCCCTGGTGTCCAATGAACTCCGACACGCGCACACGCCTGACTCACTCTCAGGTCGAGAATGAGAAATAGCCCAGAGTATTCTACAATCCTAATAATAGACATACTAGACATATTGGGCACACTGCCTTATTAACATAGTAAACAAGTTGTTAGATAATGACACGCTTTGGGCTCCAACCACTTGGTGCCTTTCTACTTGCTTGACCGCGTTAACCTCAGCAGTTCCTCTTGCATTAATAAAACTGTCTCCGCTGGTTGATGCATACGATCTCAAGAGTTGATGGGTGGGTGGGGGTCTAGCAGGTGAGGATGTCTCCCTGTTCTCCACCTCCCCCGCCACCTCCACCTCCTGCTCTCTTCCTTCGGTTCATATCTCCCGGACAGGCCAGGTCCTTGACGCTCATCGGACCCGATGGGAACTCATCTTGGGGCCTCTGTCTGTATGCACGGGAGTCATTACAGTACGTATCTTTCATCGTTTCAGGAACACAGCACGCCAACTTCAATCAGCCTCATACGAAGTGCCCTCGACCTGGCCCGGCACGCCCGACGGCCTTAGCCAAAGGAAATGTGCCGAAGCGGGGCTTTCCTGCCCCCGGACGCGCTGACGCCACCAGGGTGCGGAGGGAACGCCGGTGATTCACCAGGTGACGTAGATAAAGTGTATGACATGGAGGTTTGTAGGCCAGCGTGCCAGGTGCCAGTGTGCCAGGTGCCAGCGTGCCAGGTGCCAGTCGGAAGCATTCCCTACCCAGCATCTGTCACTGCCAATACTATTTGTTGAGGCAACTGTGAGAGAGGTTACAGTCCAGTAGTATAACTAGCATCGCCACGCTAGATGGGCCTGAAATAGAATATGTTGATACATACAAATACCGAGGTGTCTTGTTGCTGCTCAACTGACCTACACATTTTGCTCAACTGACTGCACATGTTTTCGCCTTATCCTGGCCTGGTCGCTGTTGCAAATGAGAATTTGGCAAGTAGGATGGAACCTGGTAAACAGGCTAGTATAGTAGCACTGGTAATGTATGTAATGACTGTGAAATGTGTGTGTGTGTGTGTCTGCCATCAGTATAATTGTCTGTTAAGTTAAGTATAATTTAGTGTGGTTAGCCGCGTGCTAATCAGTTGGGAGTCTTGCTTCAAAGTGAAATGGCTTGGGGCTAGTAGCTGTCCAGTCCTGCTGCTGGTTACAGACTTGCCTTACCAATCTGTAAGGGAGATTGTCCCTGGTGATGAACGGGATAAAACGCTTTGCCACTGCACTGAGGGCGATGAAGCTGCGGTACCAAAGTGGCGATGCAGCCTGTCGAGGTGTCCTCAGCGGTTCAGCTGCAGAACTGTTTGAGGATCTGAAGGCCCGTGACAAATCTCTTTTAAGCAGCATAGGGAAATGAGACTTGGACGTGCCATCTTCAACTACTCCAACGCTGTTTTGGCTGTCAGAATTTCTTGCGGAGATCATTTCCGGGCACACGAAAATACTAAAATAACCGAACTAGTTGGGAGCCCGTAAACGCTGTCTGCTCCAATCAGATTGCTCTAACACTTGAGTGAGTTGATGTGCGGAAACCTTTGACTGGTACTTTTTATATGACAGCTGTATTGTATTGAATAGCACACCATTACAACACATAAATACATAAAGCCTATACAAACTACAGGTCGACATGTCTAACCAACATGTATAATATAATGTGTAAACCCACGTGACTCAGTAGTTCCTCACAGAACCTCATAGTGCGCCGTCACCTGATCTCCATTCTTCGCTCATTTATCATGACACAGAAAAAAAAACAATGACTCCGCGTGTCCCTCCCCGTCTCGGCTTGCAGACGTGCCGAACCCTTTTCTTGTTGCCGTAGCAACCCGATTCACCATATCTTTGAGCTTGAAACGTGACCTTTACCAAATTGAAATTAGTTAAAGACGATAAGATGTTAACGCGATAGTTCCCTAATTGCCGGTATTACGAGTGTTTTAAGTGATTTTTACTTCACATGCCGATATTGACTTTGCTGTTAGCGTCTTTACACGTGTTTTATGACCGCCTAGACACTCAGTAATGTGTGCGTTGGCTCTCAAAAATAGTTATCGCCTATGGACCCGTTCACATGCTGTGTTTTAACACAACATTTAACATCTAAGTAAATGTAACCAGGAGTACGATAAAAACATTTACAAGTCATTGTGTACACATTAGCAATAAAAAAACTATATGGCACAACTGTGAATTTGAAGTGGCCGTTAAAAACTATAAAGGACCTACAGTCTTGGTTACAGTCTTGGTTACAGTCTTGGTGACAGTCTTGGTGACAGTCTTGGTGACAGTCTTGGTGACAGTCTTGGTGACAGTCTTGGTGACAGTCTTGGTTACAGTCTTGGTGACAGTCTTGGTGACAGTCTTGGTGACAGTCTTGGTTAGTCTTACTGACAGTCTTGGTGACATTCTTGGTGACAGTCTTGGTGACAGTCTTGGTGACAGTCTTGGTTAGTCTTACTGACAGTCTTGGTGACATTCTTGGTTGACAGTCTTGGTGACAGTCTTGGTTAGTCTTACTGACAGTCTTGGTGACATTCTTGTCAGTCTTGGTTAGTCTTACTGACAGTCTTGGTGACATTCTTGGTGACAGTCTTGGTTAGTCTTACTGACAGTCTTGGTGACATTCTTGGTGACAGTCTTGGTGACAGTCTTGGTGACAGTCTTGGTTAGTCTTACTGACAGTCTTGGTGACAGTCTTGGTGACAGTCTTGGTTAGCCTTACTGACAGTCTTGGTGACATTCTTGGTGACAGTCTTGGTTAGTCTTACTGACAGTCTTGGTGACAGTCTTGGTTAGTCTTACTGACAGTCTTGGTGACATTCTTGGTGACAGTCTTGGTGACAGTCTTGGTGACAGTCTTGGTGACAGTCTTGGTGACAGTCTTGGTGACAGTCTTGGTTAGTCTTACTGACAGTCTTGGTGACAGTCTTGGTGACAGTCTTGGTTAGTCTTACTGACAGTCTTGGTGACATTCTTGGTGACAGTCTTGGTTAGTCTTACTGACAGTCTTGGTGACAGTCTTGGTTAGTCTTACTGACAGTCTTGGTGACAGTCTTGGTGACAGTCTTGGTTAGTCTTACTGACAGTCTTGGTGACATTCTTGGTGACAGTCTTGGTTAGTCTTACTGACAGTCTTGGTGACAGTCTTGGTTAGTCTTACTGACAGTCTTGGTGACATTCTTGGTGACAGTCTTGGTTAGTCTTACTGACAGTCTTGGTGACATTCTTGGTGACAGTCTTGGTGACAGTCTTGGTGACAGTCTTGGTGACAGTCTTGGTTTGTCTTACTGACAGTCTTGGTGACATTCTTGGTGACAGTCTTGGTGACAGTCTTGGTGACAGTCTTGGTGACAGTCTTGGTGACAGTCTTGGTTAGTCTTACTGACAGTCTTGGTGACAGTCTTGGTGACAGTCTTGGTTAGTCTTACTGACAGTCTTGGTGACATTCTTGGTGACAGTCTTGGTTAGTCTTACTGACAGTCTTGGTGACAGTCTTGGTTAGTCTTACTGACAGTCTTGGTGACATTCTTGGTGACAGTCTTGGTTAGTCTTACTGACAGTCTTGGTGACATTCTTGGTGACAGTCTTGGTGACAGTCTTGGTGACAGTCTTGGTGACAGTCTTGGTTAGTCTTACTGACAGTCTTGGTTACAGTCTTGGTTACAGTCTTGGTGACAGTCTTGGTGACAGTCTTGGTGACAGTCTTGGTTACAGTCTTGGTTACAGTCTTGGTGACAGTCTTGCTGACAGTCTTGGTGACAGTCTTGGTGACAGTCTTGGTTACAGTCTTGGTTACAGTCTTGGTGACAGTCTTGGTGACAGTCTTGGTTAGTCTTACTGACAGTCTTGGTGACATTCTTGATGACAGTCTTGGTTAGTCTTACTGACAGTCTTGGTGACATTCTTGGTTACAGTCTTGGTTAGTCTTACTGACAGTCTTGCTGACAGTCTTGGTTACATTTTTAGTTACAGTCTTCCACGTCTGAGACGGGGACATTGTAAATACAGAACCAATAGCCTGGGATCCTCGATGGGGTGAAAAGTTTTCCAATGAATGGGTTTCAGTTTTCTTATTTGTGAAAAACTGGAAGCATGTGCAGTATGTTAAAAAATCTTAAAACTTAGATCTTCCCCCAATCCATAATTTTTCCATCTTGAGATTTTCATAACATCCCCCGACAAAGTGATTCATAGCGCGCCTTGTCTCCAAACCGAATCCCCTCGCGCGTTCCTCCACCTCGCCATCCCGTTCCCGTCTTAAGATCTTTAAAAGGATGAGCTGGAGCCGGGACTCCCACACGGCTCTACAGGGGGCCAGTAGGCAGTGGATTGAGGATGACTCCAGCTCGCCGTGTGGCTATAGATCCCTAGGAGTGATGTATCACCACACCCCTCACGGGATCACGCTGTGACCACCTTCAAGGCGTCTGTCGAACCACTGCAGCAGAAACGATTGCCTCTCCAAAAGCGCCCCAGACAAATTCCCAGGACCTCGGCGGACGTTCTATGAGAAATGCCAAAAACGTGCACCGACCGAAAACCTTTGTTGAGTTCTCAACCTCTCGTTGCCCGAATCCAATTTGTGTGAAAAATATTTGCCGGGACGGCCGCCACTCTCGGCAATCTGGTTACACTGATCTGTGTCTGAAAAGACTTTATCGCACAGACAAATAGTACTAAGTCCTGATTGGTCCTTGCTAGAGTCCTTGCTGAACAGGCTGGCACTGACCTAGAGACCCAAAGGCCTATGGGAAGAGCTTGCCAGTTAGGACAAGACACAGCAGAACAGTCGGTGGCTGATTGAGCGAGAGATGAGGTGGCAGACGGACCCCAGGCTGGGGCAGACTCGCCCCATGCAGTGCTTTGTACCCAGCTTCCAGAGCACAATGTGGGGGAAACTGCCACCGGACATCGTTCCTCCGCCAGCTTCCGGCCTCCCCCTCCTGTTGACACTACTGTCCGAGGCTCTTGGAAACGTCACGTGAAACTTCGGCCGAGGTCATTAGGAGGAAACAGCCGATGACGCAGGGTTGTTGGTAACCCCGTAGAAATCTGTTTGGTCAGCGCCTGCTGCTTGTGTTCTGGGTGTTTATGTCCACATTGACTTAGAACGTCCCTTGCTGTATCAACTCCATACTGTTTCTCATGGTGAAATCAATAGCTGAATGTTCTGTCCTCGGGGGGTTGAGTGGACACATGATTGCATGTTCATAAATCTGTGGTTAGAGGAACACAGATGTCTTTATGTCACGCGTGTGCGTGCGTGTGCGTGCATGTGCGTGCGTGTGCGTGCGTGTGCGTGCGTGTGCGTGCGTGTGCGTGTGTGTGCGTGCGTCTCTGGGACCGCAGACAGACTAACATCCTCCTACGGCACATTTCAGTGTCAGTCCCTGGTTCTCTACAAGGTGAGGCATTATGTATGACTCAGTGTGACTGCTCGCAGTGGTTTCCTTGTGTCATGTTGTTTCTAAGGTGATCACAACCACCACACATAAATTAACAACAAGCCAAAGTGTATCCTGGTTGCAGGTTAACACACACACACACACACGTGCACATACGTGCACACACGTGCACACACAGACACGCACACAATCTCAAAGTTTCCGACCTAGAGTTGCCCTGTATCTTATGACCCACATGTAAACAAATAAACAAATGTAATATATACAAAACACAGAACACATTTCCACAGCATGAGAGGATGACCTTGAGACTCTGTGGGAGAGAGTGGGAGAGGAAGGAGGAGAGAGGGTGACGAAGGAAAAAAGAAGGAGAGAGTGTGAGAGAAAAGAGGAGAGAGGGTGACGAAGGAAAAAAGAAGGAGAGAGTGTGAGAGAAAGGATGAGGGAGAAAAAGAAACAAAAGGAACAGAGAGAGCGTGAGTGAGAGAGAGCAAGTGTGGGCAGAGATAGAGACATAATGAGGAAGTGTATGTATCCGCTCAGGCATGTCTTCCCTAACCCTCATCTAATGTGCTCCTAAAGCCCACTCATGCAGTAACACATAGACACCTGCAGGTGCCAGTAGTGAGCAGACGTTCACTCAGCCATTATGCTCGACACGTTGTATCACTGGGTTATCTTCAGAGTCCAATCAAACCTCGGTGAAGATAGCGACACCCACCCAACCACCCACTGACCCACTCAAAATAGGTCCTAGATTTCTACGCTCAAAGAGAAAGGGAAGTGTTATACGATAACCAAGAGAGAGAAGTCTGAAAATAATATCTCCTTTCTTAGTAGGAGCAGGCGAAGCTTATAAAAACTTCCCTGTGTGCTTCTCCCAGAGGAGCGTCAAACGGAGACAGGCCTTTCAAACATTCCTTTATCTGGAGAGATTAATTTTAAAAGGGCAATTTATTTTCGTCTTACGTTGGGCGCCAGGCGCCTCATACAGGCCCGAGTAATGATAATCCATTTCCTTAAGTGCCTGTCAATCGCAACCTTTTTGAATAGCAACATTCAAATCGAAAGATCGCTTTGGCATCCCATTGAAAAGGTTTACCTCAAATCAATGCGGGAATGCTTGGTCTCTCTTCTTTCACCTCATGCAAGCGAGAGAGTTTACAGGACTTTTCCCGGTCCGCATTTGCCCTGTAATGCAGCTTTACAGTAACTCCCACTTTACAGGCTAACACCGTACTGCACATACGGCAATAGCTCTCTCCGCGCCTTCTATACGCCGGCATTTCGAGACCGCTTCGTTCCGTGTTATTAAAGTCGCGGTCGCAATCTGTTCTCGGCGAGAACGCCACACGCGCCACACAGATGTCAGAGAGCAGATGCTGCTTACGCCGTTTGATACGTTGAGATTGTGACAGACTGTCTGGGACGTGAAGAGGAGGATAATGCGAACACACATGAAGGGCCTCGCGGTGCTCCATCATTCGGCCCCGGCTCCGCCGCTCCCGGCCGTAAGGCGCGGACCTGTCACACCCAAGGCCTGAGGAAGAACGGCCTGGATGGATTGACCTGACTTCTGGCCACTGTCTGCTCATTCACTCAGAATAGCCAGAGTGAGAAATGGGTTTAGAAACTGTGTGTGTGTGTGTGTAAGTATGTGTATGCCAGTGTGTGTGTGTGTGTGTGTGTAATAGACATCAGGGGGGGACAGAAAGCGAGGCAGGGGCAGAAAGAAAGAGCCACAGCAAAATGAGAGAGCAAGGGCGAGCCGGAGTGGAAACAGGGAAGATGGGGCCCCAGACAGAGATAGATGGCGGTGGTGATTTTCCCCGGGAAAACCGCGCAGGAAGGAATCGAGAGGATCCATAATGAGTTAGAGACGGGGCCAGTCGAGGGCCCCTCAGGACACAGGCCCCTGATGAGAGCGGACAGCCAGCCAGGTGGATAAACTCTCCGTGCAAACAGGCCAGCGCTAACCTCATAACACAGCCTAGCCTGGCTGTCTCTTTACCCCCGACCCCGGCGATCTCACTGCGGTCCACCACCACCACCACGGTCGTGCCACACGGACACCTTCGTGCCCAGCTAATGCGCTTCGATCCCGGGTTACGGAAGAGGGAACAGAGGGTGCTGGCGGCCCCGAGTGTGAGGAATAACCATATACAGGTGCTGGTCATATAATTAGAATATCATCAAAAAGTGAAGCTTGTATAATGTATACATTGGGGGAGACTGTATGTGGTATTGGATTGGATCCAGAGGCCACGGCTACGGTGAGGTGTTTATCAAGCACCTGACAATCCTGACCGGATGGGAGTTTGACCGTGATCTGCAGTGCAAACTCAGTAAACCACCGTGGAAGAACACAGCAGACATGACTCACCCGCGTCTGCACATACAGGGAAAGAAGAAACTATTTGACGCCCTGCCGATTTTGTACGTTTGCCCCCAGATAAAGACATAATAAGTCTATAACTACAATGGGAGGTTAATTTGAACAGCGAGAGACAGAATAACAGCAACAGAAATCCTGAATATCGCATTTCAAATAAGTTATGAATTGATTTACATTTTATTCAGTGATATAAGTATTTGACCCCTTTGCAAAACATGACTTAGTACTTGGTGGCAAAACCCTTGTTTGCAATCACAGAGGTCAGACGTTTCTAGTAGTTGACCACCAGGTTTGCACACATTGCACTCATCATTCTATGGGACTGATTATGTCTTTGTCAGCGGGCAAACGTACAAAACCAGCAGGGGACCAATTAATGTCTTCATTCACTGTAGTTCACCGAACAATTTGCTTTAGTATTGTGTATTCATAAAAATCACTTTAATCTTCATCACCTTTATATTTATCCTTGTTAATTATCGCACACTTTCTTAGCTTCATCGTGTTTTCAGCTCCAGAAAATGCTGTCAGCAGCAATCTAAAAAAACAAACAGATTTGTTATCAACGGATCTCTATTCCGGAGGACACAATGAAATCACTTGATTGGTGCTTGATTAACTCCATCCACCTGGTTTACAGCTTTGCCTTTCTCTGCGTTTTAGTAGCGCGTGGCTCCCGGACAAAGCCGGCTTCACGGCACCGACGCCACCTGTGTTACGGCCGGCCTTGAGAAACTGGCAACTAAAGGACGTCTCCGGTGAAGCAGACACCGCGGTGCATATTTCCCTCAGTCGACCCCTTTAGGTATGTATGGTCGCGCACACACACACACACACACACACAGCAGAGCACATTCTAAAGGACCCGTTATGGCGTTTCTCTGTGTTATCCTTCCTGTGGAACACAATGAGCCCTGATTGGACAGCGACATCCAGACTGACGTGATGTGAGTGTGAAGGCAGGCCAATAGCAGACTGACCCGGTCTAACGGAGCCTCCTATCTATTTTTTAATCACAGGAGGTGACAAGTTTTTCCCGCGTGCTTAAAATTCCACTCGGAAAACACTATTGGACGCGCACAATTATTGCCGGCCCCACTCGTTTCCTCCCGCCGGGGAAGGTGACAGTGATAGATGCGGCGGTGGCGGCAGGTGTGTGTGTGTGTGTGTGCTGGGGTTGGTGGAGGGGGGTGGAGGGGGCGGGACAAGACGGGAGGGGGCGGCAACAGGCAGTGACTCAGTGTGCAGTGTGCCTCGCTCCTCCCCACAGGGAGTGATGAGTCACATCTGGGCTACGTGATTCCCATCTGCCCACCGGGGCGGTCGCCGTTCCCATTTCGCGCCCGGGACACGCACCCGGGACACGCACCCGGGACACGCGCGGACTCGGCGCGGGCTCCGCCGGCCAAACGGGAAGTGTTGGGATGGGCGCCATGGCAACGTGGAACAGTCTGGACCCACTGCGGGGAGCAGCGGCGGAGGTGGCGCGATCCTGCAGTGATGATTGAAGGAGCCCCTGCCTCCCTCACAGGGTGACCCTGTGTGATTAATATGGCTCTGTCAGTGCTGTCAGTCCTGGGTGGCTCCCGCCTCTCTACAGCTGCTAATAAGGCCCGTCCATGGCTCAATCCCAGCTCACTGCCGGGCCTAAACTGTCTACTAATGGGCAGTGAACCAGGCATCCTCCCCCCTGCTCGGGCTCTGTCTCAACTCATCTCCCTAACTCCTCCCGGAGAGGTGGCTGGCCAGAGCTCTCTCCGTCGCCTCCGTTCTAGGCCTGTTAGGAGTGGACCGATAGTTGGGACTCAATGGCGGCGGGATCCTCCTCTGCCCGGCACAGAGAATTATGGGTAGACAGAGGTGACGAATGCCGGCACCGCCCGGCTGAGGTGGGCGGGCCTACATATCAGGATCCCTGCTGTGAAGAGTCTTCCCTGGAGGATCGACCGATTGCAGAACCTCAAGTCGCAGGTGTTTGGAGATCCAGGAGTGAGTTTTGTCCATTACCACTCAGAGAGTATTAAAGGAGGCACACAGTGGGGGGTCTGAGATGCTGGCTCGATGAGGCGACAGGCACTAGTTACACGTATCCTCCTATTTTGTGCTCTCAACACGTTGACACATGGCCTATTTCAAACGCATGTTCTCCTCACTAAACTGAGCGAGTCAGGCTGTTCGCGCTACGCCCGCTACGCCCCCTACGCCCTGCTGTTGCACTGGTAGGACTTATATGTTTTAGAGGTGGAATACGAGGGCCCACGGAACCAAAGCTAGCTCCGCGTTTTACCATGTCAGCACTCAGGTGCCTGATGGCATCCTCTGCCGTGTTCGAGCCCAGCTGTTACCGCGCACACTGTCGTGGTACTGCCTTTTTTTATTAGACGGTAAAATGAGTTGACAAGCACTCTGGAGACGCGGGGACACGGCACACTGCGATCCAGACAGACAATGTGAGGTAATATAACCCTGTGCTTATGTATGCATGTGTGACTGTGTGCTGCTGTGTGTCTGTGCCTGTAAAATGGCAAGTGAGAGCATGTTTGTTTGTCTATGTGTTTGTGTCTGTGTGAGTGTTTGTGCTTGTGTGTGTTTGTGCTTGTGTGTGTCTGCCTGTGTGTCTATGCACGTAGATTTGCCGGTGTGTGTCTACTTGTTTCTGTGTGTCAATGTGTGTGTGTCTATGTGTGTGTACGTGCAGACTTTTGCGTGTTGTGTCTGTGTGTGTCTGTGTGTGTCTATGCTCGCTGATTTGGCACGTGTGTCTGTCTGTGTGTCTATGTGTGTGTACGTGCAGACTTTTGTGTGTCTGTGGGTGTGTGTGAGAGTGTGTACGTACGTGCAGACTTGTGTGTGTGTGTCTGTGTGTTTCTGTGTGTCTGTGGGTGTATGTGTCTGTGGATGTGTGTGTCTGTGTCTGTGGGTGTGTGTGTGTACGTGCAGAACTGTGTGTGTCTGTGTGTGTGTGTGTGTGTGTGTACCTTGCCTCAGCATGCCCTTGCTAGGTGTTTGTCGCGTACAGACCAGAGACAGTTCTAACATTAGACCCGCCAGGCCTGTGATTGATAGGAGAACAATGTCTTTTATCAGTGGCAGGACAACAAATCACGTTATTTCCCCAAGTGACAAAAGCATCGGTTTTCCACAGCACATCCATTTTATGTCTGCACTAAAGAAAACAGGCCCACACAAATCCCATCCCAATCGCCAGGCAGACTACACTGACGATACAGCACGGGCCGCTCCCACAATCTATCCACACTCTCTTCGACTTGACAGTGGTTTTAATTAATTCAAATGCTTTTTCCCAATGCCCTTTCCTGCTTTAATCACCCCACCACAACGGAACAAAAACTATCTGTTTGGCTTTTCACTCAGTAAGCCGGCACAGATTAATAGCAGAGTGTATGAGCCATAATGTAAATACGGTTTGATCTACAGTTAGAAGGGCTCATTAGAAGAGGGGTTGGGGGAGAAGGTTCCTGTGTAAATGACAACACACGATGACCCAGTAAACAGAGCCGGATTAGACGTCTCTTTAAAACAGGGGTGTTTCTCCTGGTTTCGTCCCCAACGAGATTCAGGTCTTAATCGTTGTTAATCACCGGGATTTGTCTCCCGTAAAATAAGTCTTCGCTGGCACAGCAGGACAGCATGAATAACGAGACAGCAAAAGTGTATGAGAAAGAGAGAATCAGAGAGAGAGAGAGAGAGAGAGAGAGAGAGAGAGGGTGAGAGAGAGTGAGAGAGAGACAGGGAGAGAGAGAGAGAGACAGGGAGAGAGAACACAGGGGAAAGAAGCCGACATAGTCAATGAGAGTGAGAAAAGAAAACTGAGATGAAGAGAGCCGTTGGGACTAAAAAGGCCAGGGTCAAACCGGTTGCTTATTTTTGCCCTGTTTCACACAAGTTCAAATGTGTATCCAGTAAAAGGGTTTGGTGTGACGATGCTTTTTTTGTTTCGCATGTATCCCAACTCCCGTGACACACTCGGAGAGCTGAGTACCAGTGAAACTCTGTGATACTGAGAACGCTATGTGGATCTGAAGTGCAATTTACATACATTAACCTACTACTGCGCAGGGCTAAATCACAGTCACACAGAGCATTTTTCAGTAGTCTCAAACAAATCTAGCTTAAAGCTAAATCTCACACACATTTCTATACGCTTAAAAATAACCAAAACACCTGCACCAATTCAAATATAGCTGAGCTGAATTTCAGTAAACATGTGAAAGCCAATATCACATGAAACGGAAATAGATGCAAACGCCTAGTGGTCATTAAGCTAAGAACTGAAATGATACTTCATTAATGCTCACTGGGTCATGTTCTAACAGTTTTTAAGTGCGTTATTGTGCAGGTTTCCGTTGGTGAAGGATCTCATTGAGTTGGCGTTGTTGTGAGACTGTTTTAACGAACTAAGGTTTAAATGCATTTCTTTGTGTCGAATAAATGTTTAATTAATGATTGTCATTCATGATACAACCCACCTGCAGGTCCACCAGGGGGCGCAGTTTTCCAGACAGGTTGGTGTGTCTCTGACACGTCTTACTGTTCTAAACGGACACTCGCTCGTTTGAGGTGTGTATCATATCTGTTTCAAACTGTTCAGTAAGTGTATGGTGAATTTGCATAAGAGGTTAAACATTCTGAATTAACATACAGTACACAAAAGAGACAAGTGCCTCCTTTAAAACCATAGAAACTTCTTGGATAGGCAGTGCACGCTTACGACAAGTCAATATACGGCCCGTTCAATTGGGAACAACTACCAGCACTTCATTGCACCAAGTACATAATTGCATGTGGGTGATGGGTGTTAATGGCACTTGCCGTGAAATAATTTGATCTCTGCTTTAAATGTAGCTCCCAGGATGCCCGTTCTCTGATTGCAGGACATCACCCCTGAAAGAGGTGAGGCGCTCAGAGACCCGCTGTGAAAGACACTCGTTCACAACCGAGAAATGACAAAAGAACCTCAGACGAAGTGAAAACAAATGGCAATCTCACGGAGTTCTGTCGGGTCTTTGGACTCGTGGAACTGCCTTGAATTCCTCCCGGCATGGACTTCGGATCCATGGTGTTTTGACAAAACCAATTGCATAAGTAGAAACTGTGACGTGAAGAAAACAGGATGGAGAGAGAGAGAATGCAACTGTTTGTGATGCAACTAGAGTGAAATGCCTTTTTATCAGGAGCTACAGGTGTTTATCAAACATCTTAAACACATCACACATTGTAATACGTTACAAATTAGATTATTTGTGTTCTTACAGTTTCGGGGGTTGGTAACATAACAAACAAAATGGTTGACGTAGTGCATCATTAGAGACAGTGGCACACACCGAACTGGGACATGGTTTGGCTAGTAAGTACAACTGTGTGTTAACCCGTGTGCGTGTGTGTTAACCCATGTGTGTGTGTGTGTGTGTTAGCCCACGTGTGTGTGTGTGTAAACCCGTGTGTGTGTGTGTATGTTAACCCATGTGTGTGTGTGTGTGTTTTAACCCATGTGTGTGTGTGTTAACCCATGTGTGTGTGTGTTAGCCCATGTGTGTGTGTGCGTGTGTAAACCCGTTTGTGTGTGTGTATGTTAACCCATGTGTGTGTGTGAGTGTGTAAACCCATTTGTGTGTGTGTATGTTAACCCATGTGTGTGTGTGTGTTAACCCATGTGTGTGTGTGTTAGCCCATGTGTGTGTGTGTGTGTGTGTGTAAACCCGTGTGTGTGTATGTTAACCCATGTGTGTGTTAACCCGCGTGTGTGTGTATGTTAACCCTGTATGCTCTTCTTTAAGCGGGTCCTCATGTCACAGCTCTCAGAGGTAATGGAGTCCCATCAGGCCCCTACTCTGACCTTCCTTTAGTCACTCTCCATGCTTCTAACACCTCTCTCACACAAACCCTGTTCAGGCTGTTCCTACTGATGCCTTGGCTAATGAGAAACCTGCCATGCTGTCATTCACTGTGCACACACACACACACGCGCGCACAGACACACACGCACTGTATCTCCCCGCCTTCGACTCCCACACAGAGACTCTAACCCCCCACACACACACACACACACACACACACGCACATGCAAGCACTCTCCACAACCTTGCCAGCTACATATCATTTCTAAGCTCTTGGGTTGCCTGATGGGGGATGCCACGTAATCTGTCCACCGAAGCCACAACGGCCCCAGCAACAACCCTAACCCGTAAATCTCATCCTCATCTTCACGTGTCTATCTCATCCTCATCTTCACGTGTCTATCTCATCCTCATCTTCAACCATCTTATCCTCATCTTCACATGTATATCTCATCTTCACGTGTCTATCTCATCCTCATCTTCACGTGTCTATCTCATCCTCATCTTCACGTGTCTATCTCATCCTCATCTTCACGTGTCTATCTCATCCTCATCTTCACGTGTCTATCTCACCCTCATCTTCACGTGTCTATCTCATCCTCATCTTCACGTGTCTATCTCACCCTCATCTTCACGTGTCTATCTCACCCTCATCTTCACGTGTCTATCTCACCCTCATCTTCACGTGTCTATCTCATCCTCATCTTCATGTGTCTATCTCATCCTCATCTTCACGTGTCTATCTCATCCTCCTCTTCACGTGTCTATCTCATCCTCATCTTCACGTGTCTATCTCACCCTCATCTTCACGTGTCTATCTCACCCTCATCTTCACGTGTCTATCTCATCCTCATCTTCACGTGTCTATCTCACCCTCATCTTCACGTGTCTATCTCATCCTCATCTTCACGTGTCTATCTCATCCTCATCTTCACGTGTCTATCTCACCCTCATCTTCACGTGTCTATCTCATCCTCATCTTCACGTGTCTATCTCATCCTCATCTTCACGTGTAAGCCCTAGATGTCTCTATTGAAGACATACGCAAGATGTTGATTTTGTATGTACCGTTGCTTTGACTCAAAATATGAGTTATGCAATGCAAGACACCGAGCTTTTTATGGCTTTGTACACACTGAGTAATTAATGCCTGTGAGTTTTATTAGAGGCATCACTTATTAAAGAAAGCAGTGGTTCCATCTGGGATCCCGCCCTGTTGAACACAGAAAACACTAGCTACCACATTAAACATGCTCCAACCGTAACCACTAGATACCAGACCAGCACCTTGAAAAGAGAAATCATTAATATTTCAGTACCAAATGATTAAAGTCACCTAGTCCTTTTCATCATTGTTAAAGTAAATAAGTTCGAAGTGCATCGTCCTCTCCCCTGGAGTGGAGAATAAAGGAGGAGAGAAAGTGAACGCCGGCGAAGTGAGAACCAGACCGGAATGCTAATTACTGATGAGGCTGCATCAACCGTTCTCCTCTGTAGGAACCACAGGGTCTTCATCACAAACATAGACGCGGCTGTCTTCTCCTCAAGCAGCGGGGGTTTCTCTCCAGTACAACCCTGCTGCTAAGGACTCCACTGGGTGATAGAACAGCCCAAGTGTGTGTGGCTAAAGTGGCTTTGGTATATATGTGTGTGTGTGTGTGTGTCTAGGAGAAGAGCAGCTGACGACTTGGGGGTTAGATGTGTGTGTGTGTTATGGGGGGGGGGCTGTGTGCGTGCCTGGTCTACCACAAACACTCTGCATTTAGCTGCATTTACCTCGCAAACAAAAAGGTGCAGCGAATGCGCGGAGGATGTACAAGCTGCACAAATGATGCATCTCATCGTCCAACCAACGTTGCAGAAATCTAAGCCGGCCTGTTCTGGCCTGTTTGAACGACACACTGGTAATGGACAGCTCAACAGAGCCCCGCAAAAAAAGCTGTGTCTCAGAGTAGGAGGAGGAGAGGGAGGTTTACTGTGAAAACCCTTAGCATAATTCCCTAGTCCTCTCCCTTGCTCTCTCTCGCGCACACGCACACGCACGCACACGCACACGACGTCTCTCTATCTGTCTCTTGCTTTTCTCCTTCTCACAGCTCCAGGGTTCGGAAAACGCAGTAGATATCATCCAATCAGACCAAATTTTGAGAACTCACCTTTTAATCTAGTGTTAAGTAAATGTAATGGCACAGTGGCAGTAAAGTTGATGTTGAACAAGGGTAGCTAGCTACACACACTGGGCCGCTATTCTACTAATGAGCGAGGGTGGGTGAACTTATTTAAGAATTTCATTTATGCAACGGGTTCAGAAAAATAAGACTTGTTGTTACAAACAGTGTACGCACCTCATTGATTTACCTGAAAGAGGTATTCCCAAAAGGGGACCACAGCGACATAATATTTAAGAAACAGATTTACCAGTTACAGCCACCAGTTAACACAATTTAGGTTGCTAGCTAATTATAATCGCATCCTCTACTCTCTCTGTTCTGAAAAATTACAGGAATTAAAAATGTTGATCTGGATCATAGAGTGCTCTGTAGAAATTAGCTGAAGCTATTATAGATAGATAGTGTCCTACCACCCTAACACACCACCCTACACACCACCCTAACACCCCACCCTAACACACCACCCTAACACCCCACCCTAACACACCACCCTACACCCCACCCTAACACACCACCCTAACACCCCACTCTAACACACCACCCTACACCCCACCCTAACACCCCACCCTAACACACCACCCTAACACCCCACCCTAACACACCACCCTAACACCCCACCCTAACACACCACCCTAACACAAATACATGTACGGGCTAATTTAATCCTCTAGCAACAGTGAGTGGTCCCTAGCTTGATATAGCTGAGTAGAGCTGATGTAACCAAGCCATTGCTATGTAGCCACCTTATTAGCGAGTTTTTTCAGATATATAGAACATAAGATCTGTTCCAACCAAAACATGCTTGTGGCAGAACCCGGGAGTCCTCTGGCCTGCCAAGTCCAAGTACTAACAAACTAAAATGATAACATGCATGCGATTTGTGTTTTGGGACTTTTTTTCCAATATTGGATGCGAGCAGAAAGGTGTTGCACTTGAAAAAAGATCCTTTCCTTCACGTCAATTCGCCTTCTGTTGTGACTGCGCCAAATAACCGTCCGAAGGATCGGCGTGCCACGACATCATGCCCTAGCCTGTGGTGAGCATGTATTTACCGTAGCCACGAGAGGCAGCGCAACAGCCCAGACAGAGAACCGAATGAATAACCAAAGCAGGTGTCTGGCTTTTACTATACACAGCGGCTTACCACGCTTAGTTGTGCTAAACAGCAATTCATTTTTTCAGTTTACCGGGTGACAAAATGCTCGATCATTTCCATTAGTATTTGTGTGATACAACCTCTAAATCAAACACAGTGTTCTGTGGCCGTCCTCAATCAAAATGAAATAAAAACTAAACGGTTTTCCTTGCACAAGCGTATCACGACGCATCATATAAATTACACGGAGGCATCAATTATCCGGAGATATCCACGGCACACTGAACCAAGAACCTGTGACAGCAAAAAGATAAGCTGTTGTGTCCATCATCACCGTGTGTGTGTGTGTGTGTGTGTGTGTTTGTGTGCGTGTGTGCGTGTGTGTTATGGGTGTGCACATTTCTAAACTATTGTTCCACAATTGACATTCTCAGACAGACTTAATACATGATTTGGCCTTAAGCTTAACATCCAACTCAACTTTGGCCAAGCGACCAAAAGAGCACTCAGACCGACCGATATTATTCGAAATAATTACTATAATTATTTTCCAGTCCCCCGACCAACACCCTCCAAATGGACCCATGGCTGCAGATGCCCTCATCCTGACCTAGACGGAGGAGCAGAATGACCCAGTTTCTACTCCGAAATCATAGTTTATTCAATCATATGTTGACCAGAGTGAAGCACAGAGTTTCTGCGGTCTGAGGGAAGGTTCTTTCATTAATGACGAGCTGTTAGTTTTTAGATTCTGCACTGATGGCAGTGCCCGTGCCAAGTGATTTACATTTCAACCTGCTTGGAGTGTTAAAGCGTCTTGCTACACTACAATCTCTAAGTTGTATAGGTTATGCCCTAGTTTCTCAGACAGATATGCATGCCAGGTGTCTGTTAGTTACGTGTTGACAGAGGTACTCATTACTTAGTTAAATAACATTACATTGAGCGGGAATTGGCACGTTGAACAACATTGTCCAGTAGGTAAATTTAGTATACGAAAGCTACCTTTGTCATCATGCTATCGAATGTACAGTACATTGACAAATGTTTTTACTAGCAAGCAAAGTCTGTCACGAATAGCTAGGACCATTGCTAACGTTAGCTCTCTCTAATTCAGTGGAGACAGCTCAATATCAGCTACCTAGTCAGCATTATACTGTCTCTATAATCAATTTGGTGACACGGGTAGTTGACATCC
Source organism: Dallia pectoralis (assembly GCA_029465975.1). Classification (NCBI taxonomy): domain Eukaryota; kingdom Metazoa; phylum Chordata; class Actinopteri; order Esociformes; family Umbridae; genus Dallia; species Dallia pectoralis. The sequence goes on from CM055759.1 coordinate 6,246,070, forward strand.
TGTCCCCACCTTGTCCCCACCCTACCCCATGACCCCACCCAGTCCCCACCCAGTCTCCACCCAGTCTCCACCCAGTCTCCACCCAGTCTCCACCCAGTGCCCACCCAGTCTCCACCCAGTCTCCACCCAGTCTCCACCCAGACTCCACCCTGATGTGTACCTGTTGGATGAAGTCCTGTGCCCTTTTGGGGCTGAGCAGCAAGATGGCCCGTCTCAGCGTGTCTCTGTAGCGATTGAGCTCCTCCGTCCTCATGGTGTTGAAAAGGTTCGAGAACACCTTACTGATGTTCCAGTCCACCCTCTGAAGGGACACATCAAGGCCCTGCCGAGACGTCTGGTCCAGGAAACCCTGCAGTCCGCGGATATCTGAGCACATAAAAGAGAGACGGATGAGTCGGACTGGACTGACTCCAGACTGGGAAACCCCACTAATCCTTGCAGAGCCCGTGGACTATATCAGACATATTGCATGGTTACGGCCCGCAGAACCCAATGCTCTTTTCACTGTCAATGGCATTGTGACTAAATGTAATCTTTCCACTGTGATCAATACCTCGAGGTGGCTCTAGTGTGAACCATATTAGGGAAAACTCATGTCAAATAAAATATAAAAAGGAGGAGAATCTTCATGCTCACGATGACTGTTATTTAGAAAAATGCGCAGAAACACATTTATTTTTCAGTTCTGCAGTTTTGTAGGTATGATAACAGCATTGCAGCATTGGTTTTTGGGAGACACTGGAAATCATTGCCTGTGGGAGACATTTTGAGACATTATCTGTGGGAGACATTTTGAGACATTATCTGTGGGAGACATTTTGAGACATTATCTGTGGGAGACATTTTGAGACATTATCTGTGGGAGACATTTTGAGACATTATCTGTGGGAGACATTTTGAGACATTATCTGTGGGAGACATTTTGAGACATTATCTGTGGGAGACATTTTGAGACATTATCTGTGGGAGACATTTTGAGACATTATCTGTGGGAGACATTTTGAGACATTATCTCTGGGAGACATTTTGAGACATTATCTGTGGGAGACATTTTGAGACATTATCTCTGGGAGACATTTTGAGACATTATCTCTGGGAGACATTTTGAGACATTATCTGTGGGAGACATTTTGAGACATTATCTGTGGGAGACATTTTGAGACATTATCTGTGGGAGACATTTTGAGACATTATCTGTGGGAGACATTTTGAGACATTATCTGTGGGAGACATTTTGAGACATTATCTCTGGGAGACATTTTGAGACATTATCTGTGGGAGACATTTTGAGACATTGCCTGTGGTGGGATTTTGGAAGACAATCTGTTGTCAGGTTTTAGGAGACTTATGATACACTGCCTTGCCTGCGCTGTTTTTCGGAGAGACACATTGTGCGACGTTGTCGGGGGGACTGGGGGCGAGGGGGGCTTTTGTAGCTAGCACCAAAGCCCTCTCTCCATAAAAACACCTTTCACTCGGTGTCACATTGTTCAGAGTATCGAAAGAGTGAATATTATACTATCATTATTCATTATTTGCATCATGTTGAACACACTTCCTGATATAATGACTTCTTCGATTTTGAATGTCAGCGAGAGAGATTTGTGTGGTGACAGGTGGCCTTTTTTCCTCGCCTTGCTCCTATTATTGCTGTCTATTAGCAGTGACAGGTAGCTTGTAGCGAATTCTGTCTGACTTTCTACTGTACTCCTGCCTTCCTGCCCTCCTCTCTGTTAGTCTATTCAATGTGGAGAAAGGAGACTAAACACGTCTCTTCACCAACGCCTGTTCTAGATGCTTCTAACCAAGCAACTCTGCTCGTGCTTTGGTTAAGACTCTACCAATTCCTGTGGTAGCCCAAATGTTTGAGCTTCAAAATTGTATGTTACCGAACTAAGGAGCCCGTGTTATTTTCTCTCAGATTTAGAACATGTCTTTGTTTGTATAGACCTCGTCACGCGTGTGTTTTACAACATGCACGTCGTTGTCACGATCTGCCTTTTGGCAGATGGCACGGAATAGACACAATTGCAGAGAATAATTTCCAAAACAGGGTTTTTATTCTCATCCAGGCAGAACAGGCACTGAACATCCGAACTGAAACACTGAAACACAAAACCAAGGAGTAAACTCAAAACAGGAATACCACAAACTAAAACACAAGAAATCATGGACTAGAACCGAACTAAACACAAACGGACTAACAGACAGAACACAGCATGAAACACAAAGACTCTAACAGGACTGACAGTGAATGAAACCTCAATACAAACAAGACTCAAGACAAACGAACCAACATAACAAAGCCCGACACTCAGTGACACAGGGAAGACTAAATACTTGAACGAACAAGGAAATACATCTAACAAACGACAAAGTAACATGCATACCGACATGGAACGCAGACATGACACAGACATAGAACTAGAACCCAACGTACCTGAAACAATGACCGACACAGACAAACTGACACAGACCAAGCTAAATGCAGACACTAACGAACTGAACACAGAACAGGTGAGAAACAAACACAGGTGTAAGACATTGTCCTTGAATAATTCTCACTGCTGGCAAGGGGAGTGGCCACACTGGCATAGAGGGGAACAGAGGCAGTCTCTTACAGTACCCCCCCCTCAAGGCGCGGCTCCAGAAGCGCCAAAACTAAAACAGAACCAACAGCTGCGGGGAGGCGGCAGAGGAGGTGGGGGAAAGGCGGCCAGAACAAAAACCAAAACCCACAGGTTTCACGCCAATACCTGGAACGAGGACAGAGTCAAGAAAAATAGTCCAGTCTTCTCCGTGGGGCACGGGCAAACCTAGATGTTGAACCTGATAGAAATAGAGAGGTCCCGGCAGAACCAATACATTGGTCCCGAGCAGAACAGAGAGCTGAGTCTGGTGATCGTAGCTGGGGAGACGGTCAGGAGGTCGTCCCGGCCGATGCGGATCAGGAGGCCATATTGGCGGCGACGGATCAGGAGGTTGTATGGATGGCGACGGGTCAGGAGGCCAGACGGGCGTAGGCGGAGCAGAGGTCCGGAAGGACGGATGAGGGTCAGGAGGCCGGACAGGCAAGGACAGCTCGGGCGACCCGACAGGCAAGGACGGCGGATCAGGTGGTCTACCCGACGGGAACGGGTCAGGAGGTCTACCCGGCGGGAGCAGATCTGGAGGTCGACCCGGAGGATGCAGGTCAGAAGGCAGATCAGGAGGGTGCAGGTCTGGAGGCCGGACAGGAGGGTGCAGGTCTGGAGGCCGGACAGGAGGGTGCAGGTCTGGAGGCCGGACAGGCGGGTGCAGGTCTGGAGGCCGGACAGGCGGGTGCAGGTCTGGAGGTCGACCAGGCGGGTGCAGGTCTGGAGGCAGTGCCGGAGGAGACGGGTCAGGAGGCAGTGCCGGAGGAGACGGGTCAGGAGGCAGTGCCGGAGGAGACGGGTCAGGAGGCAGTGCCGGAGGAGACGGTTCAGGTGGCCGTGCCGGAGGACACGGTTCAGGTGGCCGTGCCGGAGGACACGGTTCAGGTGACCGTGCCGGAGGACACGGTTCAGGTGGCCGTGCCGGAGGACACGGTTCAGGTGGCCGTGCCGGAGGACACGGTTCAGGTGGCCGTGCCGGAGGACACGGTTCAGGTGGCCGTGCCGGAGGACACGGTTCAGGTGGCCGTGCCGGAGGACACGGTTCAGGTGGCCGTGCCGGAGGACACGGTTCAGGTGGCCGTGCCGGAGGACACGGTTCAGGTGGCCGTGCCGGAGGACACGGTTCAGGTGGCCGTGCCGGAGGACACGGTTCAGGTGGCCGTGCCGGAGGACACGGTTCAGGTGGCCGTGCCGGAGGACACGGTTCAGGTGGCCGTGCCGGAACTGGTTTTGGCCCGGCAACAGTCCTTGGCCCGGGAACTGTCCCGGCCAGGATGACGGCCTCGGGCATAGGACGGGGCTCGAGAACAGGACGGGGGACCGGACTGGGGTCAGGCAGGGGGACAGGACTGGAGTCAGGCAGGGGGACAGACTCCGACAAGGGGTCTGAAGTGAGCTCGGGGTCTGGAGTGAGCTCTGGGGCTGGAGTGAGCTCTGGGGCTGGAGTGAGCTCTGGGGCTGGAGTGAGCTCGGGGCTGGAGTGAGCTCGGGGCTGGAGTGAGCTCGGGGCTGGAGTGAGCTCGGGGACCGGGACAGCCACGGGGACAGCCACGGGGACAGACTCTGGGACGGACACGGGGGCTGGCTCAGGCAAGGAAACGGGGACTGGCACCGGCAGGGAAACTGGGACTGGGACAGGCAGGGAAACTGGGACTGGGACAGGCAGGGAAACTGGGACTGGGACAGGCACAGGCTGGGAAACTGGGACAGGCGCGGGTTGGGGAACTGGGACAGGCTCGGGTTGGGGAACTGGGACAGGCTCAGGCAAGGACACGGGGACAGGCTCAGGCAAGGGCACGGGGACAGGCTCAGGCAAGGGCACGGGGACAGGCTCAGGCAAGGGCACGGGGACAGGCTCAGGCAAGGGCACGGGGACAGGCTCAGGCAAGGGCACGGGGACAGGCTCAGGCAAGGGCACTGGGACAGGCTCAGGCAAGGGCACGGGGACAGGCTCAGGCAAGGACACGGGGACAGGCTCAGGCAAGGACACGGGGACAGGCTCAGGCAAGGACACGGGGACAGGCTCAGGCAAGGACACGGGGACAGGCTCAGGCAAGGACACGGGGACAGGCTCAGGCAAGGACACGGGGACAGGCTCAGGCAAGGACACGGGGACAGGCTCAGGCAAGGACACGGGGACAGGCTCGGGCAAGGAAACTGGGACTGGCTCGGGCAAGGAAACTGGAGGGAGCTCAGTGACTGGCTGAAGGTGTGGTGCACGGCGGAGAAGTTGTGCCCTCAGGTAGTCCAGGAGCTTAGGGCAGAGATCTTCTTGTCCCTTTCTCCACACGAAGAACTCCTGATGCCACCATCTCCTTTCATCGTCCATCACCGCTACCTCCTGGACCCAGGCCAGAAAGTCGATAAATACCTCCAGATCCTCCCGTAGAGCCCTCTCCAAGGCCGGGGAGGTAGCCGACGGTGGCGTTGGCCTGGAGGACACCGGATAGACCGGTTCATAGGGGCCCGTTTCGAGCGGCGGGGCGACAGCCATCTCATGCTGCGGGGCGGCAGCCATCTCATGCTGCGGGGCGACAGCCATCTCATGCTGCGGGGCGGCAGCCATCTCATGCTGCGGGGCGGCAGCCATCTCATGCTGCGGGGCGGCAGCCATCTCATGCTGCGGGGCGGCAGCCATCTCATGCTGCGGGGCGACAGCCATCTCATGCTGCGGGGCGGCAGCCATCTCATGCTGCGGGGCGGCAGCCATCTCATGCTGCGGGGCGGCAGCCATCTCATGCTGCGGGACGGCAGTCATCTTGTGCTGCGGGGCGGCAGCCATCTTGTGCTGCGGGGCGACAGCCATCTTGTGCTGCGGGGCGGCAGCCATCTTATGCTGCGGGGCGACAGCCATCTCATGCTGCGGGGCGGCAGCCATCTCATGCTGCGGGACGGCAGTCATCTTGAGCTGCGGGGCGGCAGCCATCTTGTGCTGCGGGGCGACAGCCATCTTGTGCTGCGGGGCGGCAGCCATCTCATGCTGCGGGGCGGCAGCCATCTCATGCTGCGGGGCGGCAGCCATCTCGTGCTGCGGGGCGGCAGCCATCTTGTGCTGCGGGGCGGCAGCCATCTTATGCTGCGGAGGAGATTCGAGCCCCAGCCGAATATAGTGCTCCCGGCTGATTCTCTCCGCCTCGTCCTCCTCCTCTGGCTCCTCCCAGTACTCCTCTGAATCCTCCTCGGATTCAGCGCAGCGAGTCATCTCCCACTCTCTCTGCTCCCAGTAACCCGCTGGTAGCCACATCGGTGGCGGCGCGGATGGTCGAGGAGGAAGGGGTGGTCCTCGCCTTATGGCGCATCGGCGCAAACATACTGGGAACTCCATTGGCGGCCCGTAAGTGGACGAGCAGCTCCTCATTCTCCGCTGTGTCGTAAATGGGTCGGTCATTCTGTCACGATCTGCCTTTTGGCAGATGGCACGGAATAGACACAATTGCAGAGAATAATTTCCAAAACAGGGTTTTTATTCTCATCCAGGCAGAACAGGCACTGAACATCCGAACTGAAACACTGAAACACAAAACCAAGGAGTAAACTCAAAACAGGAATACCACAAACTAAAACACAAGAAATCATGGACTAGAACCGAACTAAACACAAACGGACTAACAGACAGAACACAGCATGAAACACAAAGACTCTAACAGGACTGACAGTGAATGAAACCTCAATACAAACAAGACTCAAGACAAACGAACCAACATAACAAAGCCCGACACTCAGTGACACAGGGAAGACTAAATACTTGAACGAACAAGGAAATACATCTAACAAACGACAAAGTAACATGCATACCGACATGGAACGCAGACATGACACAGACATAGAACTAGAACCCAACGTACCTGAAACAATGACCGACACAGACAAACTGACACAGACCAAGCTAAATGCAGACACTAACGAACTGAACACAGAACAGGTGAGAAACAAACACAGGTGTAAGACATTGTCCTTGAATAATTCTCACTGCTGGCAAGGGGAGTGGCCACACTGGCATAGAGGGGAACAGAGGCAGTCTCTTACAGTCGTAGTTAAGGCTAATTTCACTCCATAATCAATCAACCCCCTGCAGCAAAAAAAGAGTGTATACCTACATATGTATTACACCTTAAAATCAACTTGTTTAACGGCCCACTGTGACAACCTTGAAAAAATTCTATCCGGTTATTGTAGTACAAAAGTTCAAACTAAGGGCAAAGTTAAGCAAAGACTTCGGTAATTAAGAAATTAAATGCACAGCTCTTGCAATTACCATCTATTGATTTATTCGGGTCACAATGAGCGCTGCCTCGTGAGTTGGCTATTTCTACTCAGAGAGAACTTGACATTTATCTGTAGAAATCAATGTGTGTCTTGTCCAGAGGCAAACACTGGGCCTTTAACGGTAATTTCCTCCACTTTCCTTCCCGTTACCTCAGTTGGTAACACCTGCCTTGCTGTGCTACCGGCACTTAGCAACTTTAATAGCAATTATGTTATACATAATGAATAATGTTAGGTGAGGTTCACTTCACATTTCACTTCATACTAGGGCTAAAAAACACTGGGGCGTACTTTATGCTCGGCTGAAATGACTCCTTAACACGAAAACCTAAACGGTTAGCGGTTAGCATGAAAAATCCTCGTTTATGAACATTCGAGATTAGCGTTCTCCTTTTTGTTTTCAACTAATCCCCACAGATTACAGCCCAAATCTTTTTTGTCAGCTGCGAGGAGTGTGCCGGTGACAGGGCTCTCCGGAGCTGCCTGGTTTCGCCTCATGGACTTCGGCAGCAGCTGTTTTGGTCCCGGTGAAATTTAACTAAGACACTTCGGGGGGGCATCATAACAAGCGGCGTGAGAGATAATCAAAGAGGAGCAGGAGAGCAAATCTCATCAAAGAGGGCCCCTCTCCAGCCGCCTCTCCCCCGGCGGGGAACAAATGGGATTTAACACTGGATGTGACTCTCTCACAGCCATGTGTAGATGGGGACACGAGTGTGGCTCTGGAATTTCATCCACATTAGCCCACGTCGCCTTGAATGCTGCCCCACTGTCCCTTGACCACCCTCCTCCTAGCTGGACGCAGACCCGACACAGACCCGACACGGACCCGACACGGAAAGAACTAGCGCTGACACAGACGTTGTAATTTGCTAGCAGCAACAAGTCCTGTGTAACTGGGTCCTGTGTATGTCTGTACACTACTGTAAGTCGTTCCTGTAGGTCCCTGTGGATAATAGCGTCTGTCTAGTGACTTAAATGTAAGGTTGTTTACTCTAGACGTTAAGTTTGGCTCAGAGTTGTGCCATCTGTCTCAGACTAACAGCATGTGTATTTTATAAAAGCCAAGCTAACAAATAACCTATTGCAATTGAGTGCCTGGCATACGGCTATCCCCTGATAAAGGTAGTCGGACAACCACCACAGAAGTGGCGGCTGTAATTGAAACAGAAAGCTGTACATTTTTGGCCGTGGGAATCACTTTACAATCAACGAAAGATGACCGTCTCCACATCATAATGTAAGGTAATGGCTAGCTGACTTTATAATGTTTTGAGATATGTCCTGTACCGTGTCAGATTTTCTTGATCTATGTTTGTTGCACTGCAGTCATAATGCAATAACTGTAGCTAGTCCCGTGTTTTACGTTTGACAACATGTTCCAGGGACAGTTGTTAAGCTATAGCCATCCCGGCTATCAATGACCTATCGATAAATGACACAATAGAACAATTGCACCAGTCATAATAGATCATGAAACCAAATCCAGTCACTATGGTTTCATTAAATAGACACTAACTGATACTATATGCTAGCAGTTAGGCACAGATCCAAACTCCTCTAGCTGAGGAATCAACACACAGGTGACGAGAGCTCGCTAGGTGGCTAATTAGCACAGGTCCGACGCAATTAGCAAAATCACGACCATGGTTGGGGGACAGAACAGAACTTACTCAGCCAAAGGCTTGTTATAAATGAGTAGCCAATAAACCGTCAGGTTGGAAACCTGAATGCTGATGTGATTTTAGATGTGACGTATGACACTTCTAATTGTGTTGTTAACAGGTTTATATTGGCAATAAGGGACCTCTGAGGGTTTGTGTTTAAGTGCCTCATGTGTGCCACTAACGCTCCTAGACAACGGTAGTTTCCCTCCGTCTCCGCTAGCTAATGCGGCTCTCTCCTCCACCTTTCCCTCCATCCTAACTCCCATTCCATCTCCACGGACACGTTCTCCTCCACTGTCTTCCTCCCCCTGCTGCCCTTTTCGTGAGCTGTGTGAGTCATTACGAGGGCTGCCACTATCGTGAAAGCAAACACACGAGAGCACACGCCCATGTTCACTGGCAGGCACAGACTCGCCCACTGTCTCACACACACACACACACACACACACACACACACACACACACACACACACACACAGCTAAGGGGTGGCGCGCGGGGCAGTGTGATATGAGCTGACATTCCAAATACAGGCTTTTGTGTGACAGGGCTCCAGCCGAAGCAATGCAATGAGACAAAACCTCGAACCAAGAGCCAGACAGAGTTAACGTGACACACTGCTGCAATCGCCCTGCCCGACTCTCGCTACCGCCTCTGACACGGTCAAATGAATGTGACGGTGAAGCCAGAGGATGGCAGTGTGGGGGGGTTTGTACGGTGTGACGTCACGGCAACGCTAAAACAAACAGTTACACAACCCCCCCCGGCAGGGACGTCGTACGGCACTCTGAAACGAGGTTTCACATCTGACGAGGGGAGATCGTCGTCGTGTCGTCGTTAGCCGCCGGATGCCTCGAGGAATGGGAAGGACGAGAGGATGAAATTAGCAATGGAGAATTCAGCATTGGATGAGTACCTACAGAGTGGTCCATTATAATAGTGGCACCAGGTCCCCTAGTAACGCAGTAGGGAATAGTACACCATTTAGGACACAAACACAGTCTGATGACAGGATCTAGAGTGAACAGCGATTTCCCCATCTATCAATCAAAAGAAAATAATTATCTGGAGGTATTGTTTTCTGTGATCTTAACACCAATATGCCACATGTTAAGGATGACATGACATTGGTACTGTGATTAAGCCAGAGATGCATTCAGCACACAGCTCATAAACACTTTATAATCAGATCCCAATCTAATTTCAGATTAGGGTTAGGGTTAGGGTCAGATATATATATATATACACACACACAGTGTCTGTTTTCACGCCCACAGTATGATTAGAATCCATTGATGCAAATAAACAGAAACCACCAGGACCCTTACCGCTTTAAACTGCAGAGTGCCGGAATAAGGAGTTGTGAACAGCTCTACTGACAGGTCATTTTGCTCAGATCTCTACAAACGACAGGCATTTCAACGGCACCCCATCACAAATCGTGTTATGTGCCGAGTGTGTCTCGTGCATTTTTGATTTCAGGTGTTTTCTCCTGTCCTTAAGAAAAATGTTGCCTTTTACATTTTCATCTCCGCTGACAGGTGTGACATTTGCCTTGAGGAGATTTTTCAGGGGTTCTTCAAGCGATCTGTTTGTGAACGGGAGGTTTCTCCCATTGAATATCCAGAAAAACACCTTGTGCGACCTTTCAGACAGCCGCAAGTAAAGAGCAGTGACCAGGACAGAAAATCGAACACAGATCACGACGAGCACGAACAGATTTGGAAACATACGAGGAATGTGGTACCAACTAAGCAGAACCATGTTCCGTGTCTTTTTAGGTTCTCCGCTACATGTGATCAACGAGTTAGACGCATTTCAGTTGAAGCCCAATGTATTTCGAAACAGTCTTTCACTGGACTCTGCTCGGTCTCTTCGCGGTACTGTTCTTAGAGTCCAGGCTTGAAAGAGCGGCTAGCAAACACAGCCTCGGTCCGGCGCTGTCCAATCTGTTGGCACCATCTGCCCTCGGGACAGAGGGAAGAATCCTGGAGACACGTGTTCTCACGCTGGGATGTCGTCTGTCTGTCTGCATGCTTGGCTTTATACTGGCAAACTGAGGAGGGAAAGCATCGATCGTACGCTAGAAAAAAGGCCTGTGTGGGGGAGGCATTTGAAAAAAGGAGAGAAAAGCACCTTGACAGCCAATTACCTCACACTGGAGAAATGCTACAAATCAACCTTTTACGAAGGCCAGTTTTGCACCTCCTGGAAAAGGTTAATATTTTCCTACTAGAAACCTGGCAGGAATGTGATGAGCATGTTCTGAAATGGAGAGATTTAATCATTCAATTGTATAATTTTACAGTGTTTTCTTTCCATACAAGCTAAAAAAAATGCTAATTCGCTCCTCAAGTAGCATGTCCACTAAAAGTGTTCATGTCTTGCCAAGGCACTATGCAAATCGATCAAATGAAAATGCCCTGCAAGATTTTGGAGAGAGTAAGGTAAAACCTACACAATAGGGACCTGATGCATCAGATTTGAGCGTAAGAAATTTGATTGTGATGAGTACAGTATATTTGCCCTTTGCACAAACAAACCTTGATACATTAGAACATAGGGAAACCATGCAAATGTGTTATCTAGTTAGAGAGGCCAAGTTAATTAAGGTGAGTCTGGCTTTCTACAAGGTAAAATCATCTGCCAGTCCAGCTTTGATCAACAACACTAATTGGTACAAGCATTAACAAAATTATGAAAAAGAGACGGTCAGCAAAGAATAGCATCCCAGGCCCCTGTCTCATGAGATGGTCCCTGTAGAAGTGTTCACAGGCCCCTGTCCCATTAGATGGTCCCTGTAGAAGTGTTCACAGGCCCCTGTCCCATTAGATGGTCCCTGTAGAAGTGTTCACAGGCCCCTGTCCCATTAGATGGTCCCTGTAGAAGTGTTCACAGGCCCCTGTCCCATTAGATGGTCCCTGTAGAAGTGTTCACAGGCCCCTGTCCCATTAGATGGTCCCTGTAGAAGTGTTCACAGGCCGCTGTCCAATTAGATGGTCCCTGTAGAAGTGTTGACAGGCCTCCATCACATTAGACGATACAGGAGAACTGGAGAACCGTACAGCCTGTCCCTCAGAAGACCCAGAGAACAGGTTGTTGCGTGGCTTCTCGCATATCAAACACAACCAGGCCGTGAGACACAACGGGCCGTGTGTAACCGGATTAACCAGATTTATATGTCAGCTCTCTGGACAATCCCTCGGCTCTGTGTGGGTTTTCCGAGACGGCTTAATGACCTTGGATGCCGATTCTATGGACACCCTGTAACGGCCGTTGACTGCAGTTTGGGGCTTGGGGAAGGAGGGGGGTTTAGAGGATGGAGGGTGGTGGGCTGGTCCATGGTACTGTTGGGGGGTGGTGTAGGGGGGTTTAGAGGATGGAGGGTGGTGGGCTGGTCCATGGTACTGTTGGGGGGTGGTGTAGGGGTTTAGAGGATGGAGGGTGGTGGGCTGGTCCATGGTACTGTTGGGGGGGAGGATGGAGGAGGGGTTACAGGATGGAGGGTGGTGGGCTGGTCCATGGTACTGTTGGGGGGTGTTGGGGGTTTAGAGGATGGAGGGTGGTGGGCTGGTCCATGGTACTGTTAGGGGGAGGGTGGTGTTCTGGTCCATAGTACTGTTGGGGGGGGTGTTCTGGTCCATAGTACTGTTGGGGGAGGGTGGTGTCCTGGTCCATAGTACTGTTGGGGGGGGGGGTGTTCTGGTCCATAGTACTGTTGGGGGGGGGTGTTCTGGTCCATGGTACGGTTCACAACTTGTCTCATTATGCTAGAGGCTCTCTGCAGATGTTTTCTGCCTCAAGTGCATCTTCGGGATGACTCACTCACTGACTGTTGTGCCCAGTGACAATACTCCCGCCTCCCCCCACTCTCTCTCTCCCCTCCCCATATCCATGCTCCTCTCTCTCCCTCCCCCTGCCTCCTTTCCCTTGTAGATGTGACATGTGGATCCTGTATTTTCCCTTGTAGATGTGACATGTGGATCCTGTATTTTCCCCTGATAGATGTGACATGTAGATCCAGTATTTTCCCCTTGTAGATGTGACACGTGGATCCTGTATTTTCCCTTGTAGATGTGACATGTAGATCCAGTATTTACCCCTGATAGATGTGACATGTAGATCCAGTATTTTCCCCTTGTAGATGTGACATGTGGATCCTGTATTTTCCCTTGTAGATGTGACATGTAGATCCAGTATTTTCCCCTTGTAGATGTGACATGTGGATCCTGTATTTTCCCTTGTAGATGTGACATGTAGATCCAGTATTTTCCCTTGTAGATGTGACATGTGGATCCTGTATTTTCCCTTGTAGATGTGACATGTAGATCCAGTATTTACCCCTGATAGATGTGACATGTAGATCCAGTATTTCCCCTGATAGATGTGACATGTGGATCCTGTATTTTCTCTTGTAGATGTGACATGTAGATCCAGTGAGCTGGTACCAGTGAGTCTGGGATATGCATGTGCCAGATAATAGACATGACACTGATGGGTGTTGTAGAATGCCCAATACATAATGGGCTTTATTGATCTCCTTGACACACTCAGGAAGTCACCGTTGGAGTTTTGTTGATAGAAAAACAATGCGATGGAGGGCACCCGGAGGGGGCAAGGGCCTGGTTCAGTACCACCAACAGCATACAAACACCCAGCAGCCTTCTGGTGTCAGAAGAGACCAGGTCCAACCCGAACCAGACATTGTTGTTCTGGGGTAAGGCCAGAGGGGGCCGGGGGGTGATTTTAGGAGCGGGCTGCTTATTTCCCTGCAACATGGAGCAGACCTTTGTGGACAAGCCGCTTAAATATCAGCCACCCACGTTACGTCTGAATGGCCCTGGGTACTAGTGCGAGGTTGCCCTACTGACGTCCGGGAGTGTGGGCCGTGTTCGCAGCCTGACAGTACGTGACCTTCAGATTGCGGGCCGACGTAAGTCAAGGACGTGGCAGCTGGCGAGGTCCTGCTCTGTGTCGGCGGTCATGGGCGAGCCTCGACGTGTTGAGAGGCAGGTGCTATCTGCTCTGAAGTCGCCTCACATCTGGAGACCTTTAGAAATATCGCAAGTCCTTGCTGAATGTAACTTTCATCAGTGGGCTTTCAAATGTTTGCGTGTGTGTGTGCGCGTGTGCGTGTGTGTGCGCGCGTGCGTTCGGCTTCTCAAAACCTTGCATTGAAAGACCTATTCACCGGCGCCACCTGAGACTCGAGCGGAAGGCAGCATGCTTTCTCCGAACCCATCTGAGGCCAACTGCTAGTGTGTCCTCCACAGAACAGAGTGATGTGGGCAAATCGTTACACTCCTGTACTCGGTCAATTGACAGGTGAGAGACAGCTTACAGCTTAAAATGAACGCATTAACACTGGACCTGTGCCTTTAACCTATATGCATCCGCCAGAGCGCTGGGTTTTAAACCTCTCCTGGGGAACAGCAGAGGTCTCATACATTTGCTAAAGCCCTGATTTAGCTCACCTGAATCAGAAAGTGAAGGTCTTGGTAATTAGTTCACTCGTAGTTGTACCTGTGCAAATCCGAACACATATATTTCACGGAAAGGCTGGGTGTCCTCAAGAACGTTTGAAGAACCAATTCGTTAGAGAAATTTTACAGGGGCATTAGAATGTGAGATGCCCAACAGAGAGGGCTTTCACCTTAACCGTGAGATGCCCAACAGAGAGGGCTTTGGCCTTAACAGTGAGATTCCCAACAGAGAGGGCTTTCGCCTTAACAGTGAGATGCCCAACAGAGAGGGCTTTCGCCTTAACAGTGAGATTCCCAACAGAGAGGGCTTTCGCCTTAACAGTGAGATGCCCAACAGAGAGGGCTTTCGCCTTAACAGTGAGATTCCCAACAGAGAGGGCTTTCGCCTTAACAGTGAGATGCCCAACAGAGAGGGCTTTCGCCTTAACAGTGAGATGCCCAACAGAGAGGGCTTTCGCCTTAACAGTGAGATGCCCAACAGAGAGGGCTTTCGCCTAAACAGCAGCCAATAGGGCACCAGGCTAGCAGAACTCCTCTCAGTTAACTTGGCAAGAAGCAGCCATACAAGTTAAGACCGGAATAGATGTCTGATTTGACCATTAACACAATCAATCTTGGTAATATAAAGTGCCAGGCATGCAGGCAAAGACAGGCAATACGGAACGGATCCATCTAGATCAGCCCTTGTTGAAGGTACTTTCTGTCAGGAGGTATTTGTACCAAAACCAACTTATTTTCCTGTCAGCCATCCACAGGAACAGAAAGTAAATGTAGCCACTATGAGAACTTTTGTTAGGGCCTGACATGTGGGGGGTGTCAGCTGCAACACATTTGTGTTGATTCGAATCCAATTGACCTCGGGATATACTCAACCAAGTGTGTGTGTGTGTGTGTGTGTCTGTTTTTGTATGTCGATGAGAAGCCTGACTGTTAGAGATGCATATGTGTGTGTGTGTGTGTGTGATAAATGCACAAGCTGTGCCAGCTCATTGGTGAGAGGCAGTGTTCTTATACTTCATCACCTCAGGAAGTCCTGATGAGTCCATCCTTCAGCACTTCCGTTTATCACGAACCGGCGGAGCCAGGTGCTCTCAACCAATTCCTCCGTGCTGCCACTTCACACAACCGCGGCCCATAATGCATCAGGACACGCACCAGCACAGGCGCAATTGCACGGCGCCGTCCTCTCGCCTGTTGATGGGCCAAATTGCCAAATCAACAGGCAGCGAGCTCGGCGGCTCGGCGGCACCGCAGCGGTAAGGAGAGGCCAGACTGCACTTCATTAATCGCCAGGAAATAGGGACGTGTTTGTTATGTCAAGGAAGCCTGCGAGATAAATTGGGCCTAGGACGATGGAAAATTCTTTAATAAACAACTTTATTATCCCGGCGAATATCTTTCTCGCAAGGCTAGGATGCGGCGGGATAAGATGGCAACACACAATTAACAGTGAGATATCCGTCTTTGTAGCGAATGTTGTTGCCTTGTGGCCGCAGCTACGAAGACGTTCTCCCGAGATCGATCAAGTTCTAATTTCAGCATAAACGTTATTAAAAGACTGTCTCAGTTGCTAACAGTGATCAATAACGCGCTGCATTAAGCGAGGGGCCACAACAGACACGTCTGGGTAGAACGGCAGAAGTTCAGACGTAATAATAAGTGGGAACTACATGTAAAAGACTGTTAAAGTTCTGCAACAACGCAGTGCATAAACATCTACGCTGCAATGCCAACTAGGCATTGTCCTCCTCGAAGAAACACACTGGCGTCTCCCACTCTTAAAACCTTGAAAGCCATGACGAGGAGCGCAAATGAATTAGGGTGAGTGCAGTGGAGGGAGAAAACAGGGAGAAACGGGGAGAAACAGGGAGTGAGAAACGGCAACGGGAAAGACAGCTCCCGGGAGAGACTGCTAACCACACGGATCTGTCCATCAACCCCATTTCCAGGGCCCCCGTTCACAACTAATGATTTACCTTCCTCGTCTCTCGCTGTTGCTCCTCGTTTCAACGGTGTACTTTGCGAGATTTAGAAGCCGCCTCTGAAAGACGTTTCTATTCTCAGAGCGACTCGGGCGTTGCGCCAGCCAGCCAGCCAGCCGGTTTCAGAGCCCGAAACAAGACAGCCGCAGTTCTGCTTTTATACCCCTCTTCACATCAACAAAGCTTTTCTGTTTTACTGCGGCAACACTGATAAGCATCAGTGGCAACGCACCACCTAGTCGGCGCAGGCCGGGCTGGTTTCACATTGAGACGGCGTGTGCACTTCACAGAGATACCGTAATGAAAACGAATGCTCCTTCTCACAGACCGTTTGTCTAAGGTTTAATCAAGATATAGCTAAGCACATTCCTTTATCTGAGCCAGCCGAAACACGGGCGAACGTGATCGATTTGATTCCGTAATGGAGCCTCCAGATGTTTGCCGAGCCAATGAATTATTGAATATAGAGAAACACAACAGGTGCCGGATAAAGAAGGGAAATCCTGTTTCTTACATTTCACAGCTCGCTCTTTTCAAACAGTCGTGCACCGTAGCACAACGAAAGTTGAGCGGATAGAAAAGACTTGTGGCCCAGAGTGGCCCAGTAGTCTCTGGAGCACGTACTGTATATCATGCTGACAGCTTGTGCTCAAATCTAGCCTGTAGCATCTTACGGCACATTCCCGTGCAATTCCCATATACATCTGGCTTACCTGTCCGATAAATAATAAAGTAAATATGAATGACATATAGTGACAGTCCGAAAGAAGTTGTTCACTTATGAATAACTCGTCTCAGGTTATATTCCGCCTGAACTCCTGAGGTGAACTCCGTAGTGCCTCCCCTCAGCACTCGCTGTCAGGTGATCGTGTCCCAAATGCTCACGGGTGCCATGGTGACGGGGATTCTGAAAGGTGAATTATCCATTACCGCGGTGACGAGAACTGAGATGAAGTGTGCTAGGGGATGGGGGGACGGCAAATGTGGCAACACAAGGGGCTGAATCTGATAGGGGACAGACAGGAAAGCAATCAGACCACATGTGGGGTATTTTTACAGTCAGGCTAACACAGATCCTCAGTGTGTGCCACTACGTCTGTCTCAGAGTTTTATGTCTACGTTATTTCTGTACTGAGATTTGCAGGGTCATCGCAACCAGGCCCGGAAACCCAAAACACAGGAGATCTGAGACAAGAACATAGAGTATGGTTGGGTTCGTAGAAGAGAGAATTGCATGTTACAATGCAAGGATTGTAACATGATACAAACTGCATTATGACTTTGTGAAACGTTTAGCCTAATAGAAACATAGGCACCCGGGTTGTGTATTTTCTCTCTGTTTAACGGTTTGTCCTCTGGTCAGGCTACACCTACACAACTAATACAAAGTGTCAGTGATGTACGTATACAAATGACAAAGTGTCAGTGCTGTACACGACAAATGACAAACCCAGATTAGTTCGTTTCCGAGGGTTTGAAGTGAATTAAATTGAACGGCAGGGAAAAAAAGCGAAACATTGTGCCGATTTAACTGTATAAAAATGGAAACAAACGACGAGGACATGGACAGGAAAAAACTGCGCCTGTCTTAGATCCAAAACACCTTTGACAGATCCTGTGTCTGACATAGAAGCGTGCGATGACATAAATGCCAAAGAGATCCTCCTCACAGACGCCTTTCCCGTTTCCCCATTCAACTGATAAAACACAGCGGGGAGAAAGTTTAAGGGGTGTCAACAGCCAGGCGGGAAATATCTTTTGGCAGCCAACAGGGTCTAGAAAACCTCAGAGTCACACATGAGAATCGGAGAAGCACTGGCTGAAAAGACAAATGGCTTAGAGATCAGAGTGAGTATTAAAGCCTTTATATATTAACAGCAGGAAGGAAGACAGGACATGGAGAAGAACCTTGAACCTCTGTCATCGTAGCAGTGAAGAGACGTCAACAACTATCTGTCTGGATGGATGCTTGTCTCAACGGTGCACCTGTATAATCACAGAGTTATATCACAGAATCTGACCACCAACAGTCTCACATAAGTCCCTTACAGATCGCTAGATAACAGTCTTTTTGGTTATTCTGGGAGATAATGTACATCAACTTTAGCCGCTGAGCCTTAAATACAGGCTTGATTTGTCGCCGTTCTTAGCGACAGTGACTCATCGTGTGACACCCTACAAGAAGAGTGTCATATTATGACGACTTAACGGAGGAAAAAATGTCACTATGTATTTTCCCTAGTGGAATAATTTAGGAGAGATTCACTTCTACCCACCCACTTATTAAGGTGCGCCTGTTGTGCTCACAACAATTTGAGTCCATGAAAGTGCAATATAATTATTACAATATAGAGAATATTAAAAATGATCAAAGGGTAGGGACAGATAATGCCAAATGGCCGTACAATTATTTGAAAAAGGTCAGGTAGGATAGGGATGTAATCTAAGTGTCTTTTAGTGTGTACTTACAAAAACAAAGACTGACATCCAGAATATGAACGGATATGATGTAGATGAAAACATCATTAGCATGATGGAGACGGCTTTCTCTCTGCCAATGGACAGGACATGTATTCAGACCTAATTTGGAATCAGGTGTGTTAGGAGTGATTACATATGAACACAACTTCACCAGTGGTCATGCTATAATGCCGACGACTTCAAGGTGGCCTGTTTTATTCGCCCACCTGTCTGTCACACCGATGCCGTGCACTCCGCTGAAATAATTACACCACTAGATAGGTATCTACTGCTTCAGAACGCTGGGCACGTGGATTTGGCCTCGAGCTCCACGGTCTGAACTACAGTCAGGATTTTGGGAGCCTCGAACACAACCGCTACTGAATATAAACTGCCTAGGATTAATTCTAGATTTGTAGCAAACATGGTGATCCACATCGCCGATCACAGCTTTTCGACTTTATTCATAGAACAGAAGTACGTCAATTAGTGATGGGGGAAAAATGAACACAAAAGGCTCATGCCAAGCAGACTGAAAAGGAAGAACAGCTCCCCTGGAGATTCACGTTGGATACCGTTTGATTATACCTGGGTAGATAATTATCCAATTAACGTTAAGTGGAAGGCAAACTAAAATAAGCCAGTATTTCTCAGCCATGCATGATGTGGACCACATAAGCGACAAGAGAAGTCAGGAATTGAGGGGAAAGTGGGGCAGGAGGCTAATGCTATGCTAATGGGAGTGAGTTGTGTTGTCGTTGTGAAGCAGATGCTAAGCTAATGCTATGCTAATGGGAGTGAGTTGTGTTGTCGTTGTGAAGCAGATGCTAAGCTAATGCTATGCTAATGGGAGTGAGTTGTGTTGTCGTTGTGAAGCAGATGCTAAGCTAATGCTATGCTAATGGAAGTGAGTTGTGTTGTCGTTGTGAAGCAGATGCTAAGCTAATGCTATGCTAATGGAAGTGAGTTGTGTTGTCGTTGTGAAACAGATGCTAAGCTAATGCTATGCTAATGGAAGTGAGTTGTTTTGTCGTTGTGAAGCAGATGCTAAGCTAATGCTATGCTAATGGGAGTGAGTTGTGTTGTCGTTGTGAAGCAGATGCTAAGCTAATGCTATGCTAATGGCAGTGAGTTGTGTTGTCGTTTTGAAGCAGATAATTCATTAACATTAATAACAATAACATTAACATTATTCATTAACATTAACAAAAATAACATTAACATTATTCATTAACACTAACAACAATAACATTAACATTATTCATTAACATTAACAACAATACATATAAAATTATTCATTAACAATAACAAGAATTCCATCACCAATTTTCATTAACAAAAGGTTACATCTAACAATGACAGACAAGTGCTGGGACATATTGACCAAACTAAACAAACAGTTAATTGAGGGAACAAGACACAGGTGAGGGGAAATGCATGCATGGTGGAACAACTTGACAGAGGAAAGACCATTTTTGGGCACGTAAGGTCCATTAACATTATTCATTAACATTTACAACAATAACATTAGCATTATTCATTATCATTAACAGCATTAGCATTCATCATTAGCCATTTATGGGATCAGCCTGTCTGAGTAACACCAAGATCACCAGTCAAAAACAAAAGCTATGCACAAGTGAATTGTTTTGGATTGTATTCCAACATTACATTTTAGTTTAAAGGAACGAGCGGTAACCTAACAAGTAAATGCAAGCTATATGTTTCCACAGGAAGCCACTATCTGCCCCCACAGACTCTGTTGAGGTAAACGATGCCAATTGACATGTGTGAACAATCATTCGGCTCGGCTAGCTCGCATCTGTAAAACCCGACCGGCGACCTTCCAGAATATGATCTTTCATCAACTTTGTTGGATTGCAATAGATACACTGTGTGTGTCTATCTTCGAGAAGATCGTTTATCCATTTTGTTGGGCTGTTGTTACATTAGTATCGCTGTTTCGTGTCCAATGTGCTTAGGATCTTGCCTCATTTGAGCGTTGAAAAGTCATTGTTGTCCATCAGTTCACTTGACCTATACGATAAATGTCTGATTAGGGTTTGATGTGCTGCCGCCTCTGAGCAAAAGCAGCAAACAAAAGGTTACAATGTAGAACCTGCATGTCTCTGTTACATCAGACTAGGACATATTACAATAACTTCATTCATCCCGGGTTTTGCTGCTGACATTTATAGAGTTGTCCACAAGCCAACAACACTCGCTAATGAAGGTGACAGATGGCAAAACCTCAAATGCAAATATTGCCATAAAAAAATCTACATAATACATGTTTTTTCTAAAAACCTAAAATACAGAATTTAGGAACAAATGTATAAATGCACAACTCTTGATTTTTTTTTACTTATCAGGTGAACGGGTGCGCCAGCAGGTGAACGGGTGCGTCAACTAATTACATATTTTTGATGAACCAATTAAACACTTGTTGCCACAGGTATCACCATAAGACTTGGAACTGTCTAGAACTCCCAAATATTAATAAGTTGTGCGTATTTGAAATAATAATAAAAAATGCATCTGGTTTAGTCTGTGAAAAACTTTCCTTCTGTCAATTCTGACCCAAAATAATAATAACTGAAAAATAATACTGTTTAATTGTCACTTAAAGTTCGCATGTCCCCATATCTGTTAACAGCACTCAAAACATGATTAATACTCTACTCCGGTGTTGGTTTGCTGTTTTTCAAGCAAACCTGGTATAATAGGATTCTGGTGTTGAACGTTTAAAGGTCCGACTGAGGGCACACATGCACTTCACACCGCCTCCTTTGTGACTCAAAGTACAAAGGTGAGAAAAGCATCTACTGAAATCACTTACAGAGCGCTACAGTATGTTAGCACGACACTGGGGAGAGACAAACAAACATCCTATTAAAATTGGTGTGATCTCTCCTACTGTGACACAGTTAGCACTCAGGTACAGAGCTCAGGTACAGAGTGTGGGGAACGAGCAGCGAGACAGCAGGGGGCCCCATTAGGGGAACAACACCTTCACTTCAACACGACCACACTGAACTCATCTAAATCTGTAGGCATCTTCCCCCCCTGGGCTCCATTTAGCGTCCCAGGAATTCCCCTCTGGCGGTCAGTTACAATAACTAACTCGGGTGTTAAATGGAAACAGTTGGAAACTGTAGCTCGCGTTGTATTGGCCACACGGTTCCCAGGGTGCAGTTCGGCATTGTGCGCTGCATACAAATCACTCATCCACATTGTTGGCTGAAGAAGGGAATATCAATTTCTCTGCAGCTGCCAGGGACCACACTGGGTTTAGTCCCCACGACCGTGTCCAGGGACCACACTGGGTTGAGTCCCCAGGACCGTGTCCAGGCACCACACTGGGTTGAGTCCCCAGGACCGTGTCCAGGCACCACACTGGGTTGAGTCCCCAGGACCGCGTCCAGGCACCACACTGGGTTGAGTCCCCAGGACCGCGTCCAGGCACCACACTGGGTTGAGTCCCCAGGACCGTGTCCAGGCACCACACTGGGTTGAGTCCCCAGGACCGTGTCCAGGCACCACACTGGGTTGAGTCCCCAGGACCGTGTCCAGGCACCACACTGGGTTGAGTCCCCAGGACCGTGTCCAGGCACCACACTGGGTTGAGTCCCCAGGACCGTGTCCAGGCACCACACTGGGTTGAGTCCCCAGGACCGTGTCCAGGCACCACACTGGGTTAAGTCTCCAGGTTTGGCTGATTCTTGATTGAGTGGGTTGATTCTTGATTGAGTGGGTTGATTCTTGATTGAGTGGGTTGATTCTTGATTGAGTGGGTTGATTCTTGATTGAGTGGGTTGATTCTTGATTGAGTGGGTTGATTCTTGATTGAGTGGGTTGATTCTTGAGTCTATGAACTAATAGACACTACTCCAAATAAATATGAATATTAGTAGTAAAAGCTTAAAGTAAACACGTTTTGTGTGATATCTATATAGACAGTTTCTGAAACTATTACTCTATTTGACTGTTTGGGTACAAAACATTTTTAAAAAAATATCAAATTGTAAGAGTGCCTGTCATGATTACGTTTCCAATAGATTGCTTTTATGACAGACACACAGCTGTCTGTTCAAACTGTCTTTCATGTATGTGGCAGAAGTGTTGCGAAGTAAGTGAGCAGCTCTACCACTTCTAGCATATTGGGCCTATGTGCATAATATCTTAAACATTGTCTATTTTTGCCTCATCCATTCGTTTTGATTGGCAGTGGAGAAGCTAGTGAGTCCGCTGTGATAAGAAACGACAGAAGAACCAATTGTGTGTCTACGGGGAAGTTTTACACAGACCGTGAACTCCTGAATTTATGTTTATTTCTAGACATTTCTCATAAATGTCACTCTTTTCAAAGCAATTTTTCAAAAAATAAAATCTGACTTCATAGCTATTCACAGATCTTTTATTAAAGGAACTGCTTTGGGGACCAAATGCTGAGCAGATTGTGTGACTACAGGTAGAACTGTCTCAAAGTTGGATTGGTTTCTGAAACCAGAATAATGATTTGATTATGGTGCAGGGTATTCTTCTTGTGTTTTCAATGTATTTAATAAAAAAAATCGAATTTGGCATTAGAGCAATTTTCTTCTTAGCCATTGACTGCAAGTGAATACTATTGTCATTTGTCATACTTATTTTATTTATTCTTAGTCACATTGTTGCCAGTGTGTTAGGAGTAGATATGAGCGACAACGTCCACAACTTAAACCAATGAATTTGACATAGACAAAGACAAAAACAACAGAACATCGATCTGGCATTTAAAGGGTCAACAGTCACATGATCACCCGTCTGAAAAGCGACAAGGAAATGGCCACAACTGATAATATCCCATTGAAAACGACAAGGCAGTGAATGCATCCTAGTCACTCAGTGAACAGACACTTGAAGTAACACTATATTCAGTACTCAACACACCTGAGCACACACTTAAAGTAACACTATATTCAGTACTCAACACACCTGAGCACACACTTAAAGTAACACTATATTCAGTACTCAACACACCTGAGCACACACTTAAAGTAACACTATATTCAGTACTCAACACACCTGAGCACACACTTAAAGTAACACTATATTCAGTACTCAACACACCTGAGCACACACTTAAAGTAACACTATATTCAGTACTCAACACACCTGAGCACACACTTAAAGTAACACTATATTCAGTACTCAACACACCTGAGCACACACTTAAAGTAACACTATATTCAGTACTCAACACACCTGAGCACACACTTAAAGTAACACTATATTCAGTACTCAACACACCTGAGCACACACTTAAAGTAACACTATATTCAGTACTCAACACACCTGAGCACACACTTAAAGTAACACTATATTCAGTACTCAACACACCTGAGCACACACTTAAAGTAACACTATATTCAGTACTCAACACACACACAGACAAGACAAACATTTGCCCAATATGCTGTGGGTCTCCCATGTACAGCACTACCTCTCAAGTCCGCTGGAGAAAAGTCCACAGTCATCGATCCAGCACTATTCAGATGAGGAGACTTCATTAACCTTAATCTATATCCCCATTGTTCTTATTGTATCTCTCTTCTTTTCTGGGCACCTCATTCAATCTCGTATCGTAAATTAATTGACTTCCCGGGATTATGGAGCCGATTTGCCAGAGAAGAAAATGTCAAGTGTTGGGCTGAAACCCACACTCCCGTCTCAACTGATCCACTGGCGCCTTATCAAAGTTCCCATCATGCAATGTAACATATAACACAAGCCTGATAGGGCTCTGACAAATCCCAAATGCACGGCCCCGTTCACAAATTGGACACGTGCATTTTCACCGCGTACTGGCCAGCTCATCTTGACGAACGCCTATCGCATGCAAATCCCCCTAAATCCCCCTAAGGTGAGCAGAGTGAGAAACTTCATTTATTACGGTTGCTGCTGGTGTTTCGCCCATCCATCGGTGTCCCTGGCTGGACACAGGCGAGGCCAAAGGGAAAGAGACTGAAGGTCTTTGGCTGTGGTAAAAGCTGAGCTCACCTTTTAATAAGATGTAAATATAACGCGTTGATATAGTTTTGTTACGATAGGGGCTTTATATCGTCAGTAGAATATATTGTAGTTACATGGATTCTTGTGACAGCTGTCAAAACGCAGCAAATTACTTCACATAAAAATGCAGCATGAATCGACTGGACCAGGAAACTGTTAGAATTGATCGTGAAGTATTCCCCGGCCATTTGAGATAGGCCAGGATTCAAAAGTAAACTGCCCAACTCAGCTATTGGAGGAGAAAATAACTCCGCGACACAGGTTAACGGTGAATGAAGACAAATGTCAAAATGTGTTTTGCTCCTAGTCAGATTTTTTGCCACGGCTCAACTTTCTACGACCGTAGAGTTTCCCCAGCAGAGCTACAGAGACACCCGGCGGACAAACTGTAGCCAGGAGGGAATCCATCAAAGCAAATGGCATCAGCCACCCCAGGTCAAGCCCACTGCAAAAGCCTTTAGTTCAGATGATATTCTATAACACCTTTGTTGGAACCAAAAAGGGTCCAGGCCGTTGAAATGTTTCTAAAATAAGTCATACTGTAGGCAAGTTAAGAATGTGAGACCCAAGAAGTCCCCTGAGAGAAAGAAAGAGAGAAAGAGGAGAAAGGAAAATAATATAAATTAAGATTTTGAGTGCTATGGCCATTTCTCAGTCACGGTTGTTCGGTAAGATTCATTGTTGGAGAACTGAAAACTGTTGTTAAAAAGAAAGCAATGTGATATGGCAATCTCTCTCTCTCTCCCCTTCCTCTCCCCTCTCCCCTCTCCCCATCTCGACATCTCGACATCTCAGCCCGTCTGCACCGTGTTCGTCACCATATTTCCATCTCTAACACTGTCTCGTATCTCCTATCACCATCACAACGCCCTGACCTACCAGACCGCCTTCGCCGCACGCTGAGGGGGAGGACAGGCGGATCAATCACAGCGATGGCGCCATCCGCCCCCAGTTCAAGACAGCTGCACAAATATCACACGTTTGACTGAACAAATATGTTGAAAATCACACATATATATATATATATATATATATATATGTATATAAAAAGCCATATAGTAGATAAGGATGACAGAGCCTCGCAACAGACCCTTTGGATTGTAGAGTAGAGAGAGAAGAGAGAGAGAGAACTAGACAACCAGAGTGCGTTGACAATTTCCCAGTAACCGTTGTCGAAACAGGAGACGAACAGACCCGAAGCTCTGAAGTTCCTAAGAACAAATGAATGTGAGATAACTGCCGATTGCTTCCCTACAATCCCCTCACACCAACTCCCAACACCCTGCTCTCACAGAGGCCACGTCACACACAGAGTGAGGGGTCCAGGTGTGTGTCGAGGGTTGAGTATAAGACGACCGGGTCATTAGCGACCCCAGTGTGAACCCTCCCAGATGCTGATTTCTCTCGCCCAGGATCCCTGGCCAATTAGGGGACGATGATGAGAGGCAAGATCAAAGCATCAACGGTAAGAAAGGAAGTACAAGAGGGCCAAGTACTAGATCCACGGCAGGTGTCCGGACAATACCACTTGCCGGGCCAAGTGAATGTTTAATCAGCGACAACAAATTGGCACCACCAATATAAGCATGAAGGCTCATCTAATGAACCCCCCCCCCAGGATTCATCAGCCCGCCTTGTCTGAAGTCAGAAACCTGATGAGTTGCCACAGGCTGAAATACTGAGGCGAGGTAGTCATTAGGACTGTCTCAAGGGTAATGATGGTCGAAGATGAGGCCTGCGGGATAAAATGGCCAGAAGGACGGTCGGCCGTCGGCCTGGACTGAAAACAGAGATTTCAGGCGCGGCCCAGATAGGCTGCTGGAAACACGTCCAGGCTCATAAATCCTTCTTAAGTTATTGTTAGACTGCCTGTCAAAGTGCTTAGTTCTCTGATTCAGGGCGAGCGTTGGTGCAGCTCCCCTCGCTAATGTGCTAGACACCGGTTCTGTCACAGCGGTTTGAAGCCAAAGCGAGTGTGATACGCGGCATATACTGTATATTTTAAGTGTTTCTATTCAGTGGCAGGTGTAAGATACGAGACAAACAGGATGCGTTCTGTTTTCCTGTTTCTCTGGATGACCTGGCATCATAACGCTGCGGTTTTACTGAGCCCTTGAACTACGCTAAAGATCACCGAAGATCAAGTTGTCCACTCAACATCTCTGGGAATCCTGTCAGTGGAAAAGCACAGCCACTATATATATTGAATGAAAAAATAGATAAATTGGGTTACAGTAAACATGTAAAAAACTTGTCTCATATACACGGTACATTAAATGAGTTTGAATAGGTAATATTGCCAATAGCAAGGTTAATAATAATGATTCTTAATTGAAATAATTATTGTGTCCTAAATCTTTGCGTACAATGTGCAGTATTTACAGTCTTGCAGACCTAGTTGTCTGTTTAGGTCCCCATGTGACTTCTGATTGTTCTCTCCAGCTCTGCGTTTGATCACTATTCTGTGTGTTTAGTTCCCTCAGTTACTGGGTTTGGTTTGCAGTTCATTGTCATACGTTACGTTTCAGTATTGGTGAGTGTTCGCTCCGTGTAGCTGTTTCGTGTGTTTAGTAAGTCGCATCGGTAAGTGCATTTTCAATACATACATTCGGATTCGGATGTTTTTCGCCGTTTACGTCATCTTTCGTCGTGCGTTTTCATTTATTAAAAACCCTTGAACGAGAAGCTCTGCGTTTAGTTCCATTCTTTCCTACACCACTGTGTTTTGTGACAAAGCCAGTGTATATGTCATATGCATTATCAAAACTTTGTAGTTTGCCATAACCTAAATTATTCCAATAAGTCCAGCGCATGAAGGGAGCCCTATGGCCTTGTGATCTAAGCCTTACTGTCGCTTTATCTCGCTCCCTCTTAGTGAGAGAGCTGCACACTTTGGCAGACAGTACAACAATGAGCTTTTTATTTTTACTCAAGGGATTTATGACCTTAGACACATTCTTAGTGTTTTTGCCGCGTTTCCTCTTTAAAGTAATGGGAGGTCTTTACTGTGCCTTCTAAAGAATGAATACAATACCTGTGCATTTAACAAACCCAGCCGTTGTCAAATCAGGAATACCATTAGCTGATTGGCATCCCCTACTGGCACAGTGCAATCATGAATCTTGCCATGTAGCGTAAATGAGGAGGCATTTTTTTCTACCTTTTTGTCTACGTTAATGCAGCCCTAAATATGTATGAGCCGTCAAAAGACTTTCAAGTGGATTCTCAAAATAACTTAATTCCTATTAAGAATTTAGCAGTGATGAGGAGTTGAACGCTGTCACAGGATATGGATTCATATTGAGGGAAAACGCGTTCATTCACACGTAATTACGGCGAAATGACGCAAACCTCTAATTACAGGCTGGTAGTAAATGTGTATGCACCCTGGCAGAATTAACTTTCTCGGGCAGCTCCGGTGTACAAATAAAATATTCAGGGGTCTTTAATTAACGGCTGAATTATTCGTATGCAAACAACCCAACACTAAGAGAAAAAGACAAAAACCTGAAACAATAGCAGCTG
Source organism: Dallia pectoralis (assembly GCA_029465975.1). Classification (NCBI taxonomy): domain Eukaryota; kingdom Metazoa; phylum Chordata; class Actinopteri; order Esociformes; family Umbridae; genus Dallia; species Dallia pectoralis. The sequence continues at coordinate 6,274,141 of CM055759.1, forward strand.
TCGCCACAGACGCATCTGAACTTTATCATTGATGACAATGTATTCTACCTCCGTCCACCTCACTCCTCTCCGCCCACCTCACTCCTCTCCGCCCACCTCACTCCTCTCCGTCCACCTCACTCCTCTCCGCCCACCTCACTCCTCTCCGTCCACCTCACTCCTCTCCGCCCACCTCACTCCTCTCCGCCCACCTCACTCCTCTCCGTCCACCTCACTCCTCTCCGCCCACCTCACTCCTCTCCGCCCACCTCACTCCTCTCCGCCCACCTCACTCCTCTCCGCCCACCTCACTCCTCTCCGTTCACCTCACTCCTCTCCGCCCACCTCACTCCTCTCCGTCCACCTCACTCCTCTCCGCCCACCTCACTCCTCTCTGACCACCTCACTCCTCTCCGCCCACCTCACTCCTATCCGACCACCTCACTCCTCTCCGCCCACCTCACTCCTCTCCGCCCACCTCACTCCTCTCCGCCCACCTCACTCCTCTCCATCCACCTCACTCCTCTCCGTCCACCTCACTCCTCTCCGTTCACCTCACTCCCCACCAACTCCTCTGTCACAGTATTAGTTCTTCCCATATCCTGAATGAATCCATGCATACCTCACTTCCTGTGGTGTCTCTACAACACAGAAGCCACCCCAGGACCCATCTTCATTTTGCCGACGTAAAAAAACTGATGTATGAAATAAATACAAAACAAACTCAAATGGCATTCAATGGTATCTACCCACAGCGCCCTACATCAGTTTGTGTATCATCCACCATATATGCAGGTTTGCTTCCAGTGCCGGACATTCTTTGACAATGTTATAAAGACTCTTCTTCCCTTGTGCACGAAACACATGGCTAAAGTGCATAAACAGGGAAAAACAATGTGTTTATCTGTTACAACTGGGTCACACTATCCACAAAGGGTTCATATCAGTGTATCTGGCAGCCCTGTGCTACCAGGGATGGACTGGTGGGTAGTTGGACGTAGGTGCTCTCTAACCTTCACATCTCATTTATCTAGTCTATGGGTAGGTGGCAAAGGTGTGGCCTCAGATCACATATACCAGCTAAAGGTTTCTGAATAGCAGTGTGATGAGAATTGGACCGGCTTGGTCAAGGAAGAACGTAGCACACTTAGATTAGCAAAAACGTGTCATTCGAACACACTGCTAATCAGACGTTTCCAGCTAAAACAGTAACAACGTCTACACTGTATTTACGATCAATTTGACGTTTCTAAGTCCCCCTTAACTTTTAATGGTAATGTACATTTTTACAGATTTGAACAAGAGGTGTCAGGTACACGGTAGGTATTTGTTCAAGCAGAATTTGCATACTTTCCGGCAATGTCTAAGTGTTAGTCCTTGTTTGGCATTCTTGCCGGGCTTTTTTCCAATCGCTGCCTTAGATAGGCAGTCGTGGGGTTCACTTGTACGGCCCAACGTCGTTCACTTTGGCTGATAAGATGGGCCAGGTGGAGACTCATCCATTGATAACACTATTACATGTCTTGAGCAAATGGGTGACTGATTTGGGAGTGGATTTGCCCTTGGCACTACAAGCCATACACTCCAGGGGAAATTGTTTGTAGGAATAAATCCGCACGGGCTCATGACACACCAGTATTCTGGAGGGCGCCTCGATAATACCATCACTCAATTTGATTGACACAGCGTGTCATTGACACAGCTTTTTGTTGGGACTTCCTGGGAATGACTCAGCTGATTGTTGGTCAGCCATACCATCTCGGCCCTCGTCCATCGATGAAATAACCTCTGTGGGCTGATATTTTTATCCGTTTACACTCAGACTGGCAGCGTTACTCGGACTGAGGACGTTAAGTGTCACAGTAACTTTCGCCGTGGACTTTACATCATTGTGAGGACCTGAGGTCTATCCCTCCCTCTGTCCCTCTCTATGCCAGTATTGGCACTTCCCCCTGTCAGCAGAGAGACAATCAAGGACATTCACTGCACCTGAGACTTCTCCGCACCTGTGTTTGGTTGGGCATTTAGCCCCTGTATTTAACCCTGCCTCATTCTGTTGGTGATTGTGGGATCATTGTTTGTACGTGTTGGATGTACGTACAGAGGTACGTTCCTGTGTTCTCCTGTTCGGAGTTTCTGATCGTTACGATCGTCTGTTTGTTGTTTTCGTGAGACCCGAAGTGTTTTCGGTAGTAGTCTGAGTAAAATAAAGACTTTATTATAGAATTCTCTGCGCATGTGTCCGCTTCCTGCTACCTGCCTGTGAGCCAGACGTGACAGTATGATCCCACCAAGAAGGACGCAGCAGAGGAAGCAGAGCTGTTTGCGGGGATGCGAACAGTCTGCGGAGGCACCGGCTTATCTGCGCCGGTGCGCGATACGGGAAGGACCCCCGCTTCCTCCGCGATCATCCGCCCCACCACCCATCTGGGTGCCGGGTGATTACGGAGCGGAGTCTGAGGAGTCGGAAGAAGAGTGGGAGGACGAGTCGGAGGAAGAGTCCGAGGAGGATGCCTTCGGCTGGGATGCGTACATCCGGAGGGATGCCTACATCCGGCGGCTGAGCACCGCATTACCTCCCGGAGCTCTTCCTGGCAACCCGCGGGCCAAGATGGCCGCCACTCCACAACCCTGGAGGGTTGACACCCCGCAGCCCAAGATGGCTGCCGAGTTGCCGTATCGTCACCTGCCCACCCCCCGCTCAAAGGTAGAGCCATTGCCTTTTCGGGACACTCCCCAGAATTTTTTTGGGGGGGAGGGGCACAGATCTAAGGCCGAGCTAGAGGCCCTATTCAGTCTTCCTGTCCCTGTCCCTTCTCCTGACCGGTATCCTGAACCTGACCGGTGTCCTGACCGGTACCCTGAACCTGACCGGTATCCTGAGCCTGACCGGTATCCTGACCGGTATCCTGACCGGTATCCTGACCGGTATCCTGACCGGTATCCTGAGCCTGACCGGTATCCTGACCGGTATCCTGAGCCTGACCGGTATCCTGACCGGTATCCTGAGCCTGACCGGTATCCTGACCGGTGTCCTGACCGGTATCCTGAGCCTGACCGGTATCCTGACCGGTATCCTGACCGGTATCCTGACCGGAATCCTGACCGGTGTCCTGAGCCTGACCGGTATCCTGACCGGTTTACTGACCGGTATCCTGACCGGTGTCCTGACCGGTGTCCTGACCGGTATCCTGAGCCTGACCGGTATCCTGACCGGTATCCTGAGCCTGACCGGTATCCTGACCGGTGTCCTGACCGGTATCCTGACCGGTATCCGGAGCCTGACCGGTATCCTGACCGGTATTCTGTCCCCGCCCCCTGTGAGCCTGTCTCCGCCCCTGTGAGCCTGTCTCCGTCCCCTGTGAGCCTGTCTCCGCCCCCTGTGAGCCTGTCTCCGCCCCCTGTGAGCCTGTCTCCGCCCCCTGTGAGCCTGTCTCCGCCCCCTGTGAGCCTGTCTCCGCCCCCTGTGAGCCTGTCTCCGCCCCCTGTGAGCCTGTCTCCGCCCCCTGTGAGCCTGTCTCCGCCCCCTGTGAGCCTGTCTCCGCCCCCTGTGAGCCTGTCTCCGCCCCTGTGAGCCTGTCTCCGCCCCCTGTGAGCCTGTCTCCGCCCCCTGTGAGCCTGTCTCCGCCCCCTGTGAGCCTGTCTCCGCCCCCTGTGAGCCTGTCTCCGCCCCCCCCTGAGCCTGTCTCCGCCCCCTGTGAGCCTGTCTCCGCCCCCTGTGAGCCTGTCTCCGCCCCTGTGAGCCTGTCTCCGCCCCCTGTGAGCCTGTCTCCGCCCCCTGTGAGCCTGTCTCCGCCCCCTGTGAGCCTGTCTCCGCCCCCTGTGAGCCTGTCTCCGCCCCCTGTGAGCCTGTCTCCGCCCCCTGTGAGCCTGTCTCCGCCCCCTGTGAGCCTGTCTCCGCCCCCTGTGAGCCTGTCTCCGCCCCTGTGAGCCTGTCTCCGCCCCCTGTGAGCCTGTCTCCGCCCCCTGTGAGCCTGTCTCCGCCCCCTGTGAGCCTGTCTCCGCCCCCTGTGAGCCTGTCTCCGCCCCCTGTGAGCCTGTCTCCGCCCCCTGTGAGCCTGTCTCCGCCCCTGTGAGCCTGTCTCCGCCCCTGTGAGCCTGTCCCCGTCTCCGAGCCCTTTCCCGTCTCCGAGCCCTTTCCCGTCTCCGAGCCCTTTCCCGTCTCCGAGCCCTTTCCCGTCTCCGAGCCCTTTCCCGTCTCCGAGCCCTTTCCCGTCTCCGAGCCCTTCCCCGTCTCCGAGCCCTTCCCCGTCTCCGAGCCCTTCCCCGTCTCCGAGTCCGTCCCCGTCTCCGAGCCCGTCCCCGTCTCCGAGCCCGTCCCCGTCTCCGAGCCCGTCCCCGTCTCCGAGCCCGTCCCCGTCTCCAGTGTACCTGTCCTCGGTCCCGTCCTTGTCACTGTCCCCGATCCCGTCCTTTCCACTGTCGTCATTCCCGTCCCACTCACTGTCCCCGATCCCGTCCTAGTCCCCCTCTTCGATCCCGTCCTAGTCCCCCTCTTCGATCCCGTCCTTGTACCCGTCGCTTCGCCCGTCCATGCTCCGACCTCCGTCCCTCGCTCGACCTCCGCCTTTAGCTCCGCCCCCGCATTCGTCCCTTCACCCGTCCCCGTCCTTGTCTTCGTTCCCGGTCCCGTCCTTGTCTCTCATCCCGGTCCCGTCCTTGTCTCTGGTCCTGCGCCCGTCCGTGTCTCTCCTTCTGTTCCCGTCCGTGTCTCTGGGCCCGTTCGTGCCTCTATGCCCTGTTCCACTGTCATGCCTGTGTCTGTCCCAGTCCCCGAGTCTGCCCCAGTCCCCGAGCCCATGATCCTGCCTGAGCCTGGTTTCCAGCCTAAGACTGTGCCCAGGCGTAAGACTGTGCCCAGGTCTCCCCCGGGTCGACCTCCTGACCTGCATCCGCCGGGTCGATCTCACGACCGGCATCCGCCGGGGCGACCTCCCGACCTGCATCCGCCGGGCGACCTCCCGACCTGCATCCGCCGGGTCGATCTCACGACCGGCATCCGCCGGGCGACCTCCCGACCTGCATCCGCCGGGCGACCTCCCGACCTGCATCCGCCGGGTCGATCTCACACCTGCATCCGCCGGGCGACCTCCCGACCTGCATCCGCCGGGCGACCTCCCGACCTGCATCCGCCGGGTCGACCTCCCGACCTGCATCCGCCGGGGCGACCTCCCGACCTGCATCCGCCGGTGCGACCTCCCGACCTGCATCCGCCGAGTCGACCTCCAGACCTGTTTCTGCCCGACCAGTTCTCTCTGCCCTGCCCGTGGGATGTTTGGCGCTGCAGGTGCAGCGCATAGAGGGGGGGGTACTGTGAGGACCTGAGGTCTATCCCTCCCTCTGTCCCTCTCTATGCCAGTATTGGCACTTCCCCTGTCAGCAGAGAGACAATCAAGGACATTCACTGCACCTGAGACTTCTCCGCACCTGTGTTTGGTTGGGCATTTAGCCCCTGTATTTAACCCTGCCTCATTCTGTTGGTGATTGTGGGATCATTGTTTGTACGTGTTGGATGTACGTACAGAGGTACGTTCCTGTGTTCTCCTGTTCGGAGTTTCTGATCGTTACGATCTTCTGTTTGTTGTTTTCGTGAGACCCGAAGTGTTTTCGGTAGTAGTCTGAGTAAAATAAAGACTTTATTATAGAATTCTCTGCGCATGTGTCCGCTTCCTGCTACCTGCCTGTGAGCCAGACGTGACAATCATGTTGTTCATAACGACCCAATGGGGAAATACAGGCACAAACAATTGTGTGATTGTGTGATACCATCATACAGTCCACCATGTTCCTCCATAAGATGAGTGCCCAGAGGAGAGCGTGAAAAGATCTGAACACCGGGATCCTACAGAGTGAGGAGCCCTCCGCTAACCCACATTAGGGCCAGGGAATTACCGTTGGGTTAAATTAGCAACGTGAAGCAACCGACGACGAACTTAAGAGCAGTGCTATGTATTATTTCGACATCACTGCTCCAACATTACTGCAGTCGTTCGGCGTAATTGCGAACAGCGGCCAGCTGATTTCCGTTGTGGTGTACTTGTACTGTCCGATGACAATAAAGTAGAATCTAATCTAATCTAATTGCCTCGCTGCACCGTTGTGGACAGGACGGGTCAACGACATGGGTCGTTGAAATGGTCGTTGTCTACTGCATGTTACAACCACATTATGGTCCATTTAAGTACAATAGTGTATTTTACATCAGACACCAGGAAATATGTTGATGTACACATTCAATTCAATTAGACATTCTGATACTTTGACAGATTGTCGGCTATACAGAATCGATTCAGCATCTGGCTTCTCTCAGAACAGCTTGCTTTTTTTTGTATCTTTTCTGTGGTGAACCTTTCAACATATTAGAGTATCAGAATTTTTATATTTTTGTACTGGTTCTTTCTTCGCCTTATTATGTTGTGGGTCGTTTCTTAAGCCAAGACACCATGTCTCCTGCTGGCGTCATTTGAAAACGAGTTGTCTGTAGTAGGTACTGTCATTTTACCAGGTATGTCCCCTTCGAAGGTGACAATCTTTTTTATGTTGAAAGGTTTTGTTGTGAGAGTACTTTAGGAGTATCTCCGGCTGTACCACCCGTCAGGCCCTCTCTCGTGCGTTCTACGTAGTATTAACCAACGTTCTGCAACGATGCTGCCTGCGAACGCACCCCTTCTGTTCACGCTGGACTTCACTCAACGAATGAACGTCACACACCTGCTTCATAACCCAGACACTATATATATCACAGTGTTTGTCAAAATTGTATGGATTTTTGTCTCTCTATGTTTTGTGCAAATAATTTTATTACATTAACAAGGAGATCGATACATAATTTGGGGTCTGTTGCGTTTGCTTCAGCTTTAGTGTAACATTTGAATAATTTGAAACCACATATGATAACACTGTCAAATCTGATGTTAAAAACCAACCATATTATGGCCATGCTAAATAGATTGAGAGACAGTGGACAACCTTGTTGAACTCCAACTGAAATACCTTCTGAGAAGTAGCATTATTGACTATTTCCACAACTATGCTACACATAACCTGAACCCGTTGTACAAACCATTTGCGCATGTCTTAATATTACAGGCTTATTATAAATGATAGTCCTATTGGATCATATTAGATCATTTTTTCATGTCAATGTTATAAATGTAAATGTTGACCTCTATAAACTAAATGAATCTATGCCATTGTAATCTGTTAACTGGCCCCCATAACCCAAACTACCCACTACAACACAATCTGTATGACTTCTTCAGCGTGCCAGTGAAATAAGGCAAACTGTGTACGGTGATGTAAGCTCACGTCAGAACCCATTTTGGGAACACACGCCATCCAGGTCTAATTTATTTTCACTTCACCCCCTCTCGTTTCCGGTAAGTGCCTCTTATTGGCGCTGACGGAAGCAGTGTGCTTGTTTTGACAAAAGCACCACGCCACACCCAGCCAAAAGCAACGCGGTGTACATATGAGGAGACAGGGTGCTCTATGGACCGCGGCCCCCGGTGAACGCTGGCTCCAAGCCCCCGTTGAATTCGGCTCAGCGTGTCTGTGACCGGGAGTCTATATTTGACGTGGGCACAAGCTGCTGTGTCACGCCCGGTGCTGCCGCAGTGCCAGCGGAACCACCGCGTGACAGATGGAGCAGATCGATGCATCGGCTAGCCAATCAATTCACCGGACTGTATCTATGGTGATTTCACCCGCGTGGTTTCGCTGTGTAGAAACCTGCGGTCAAAAATCCTGAGTCCCCACTACCTCCCGCCGGATAATGGCATCCCATCGCCGGCCTGTCCCCAATAAATCAGACAGAAGTAGGGGAGAGAAGATCCACGTTCCTGGGTGAGCCTGGGGAGTTGAGGCGGTACGCAGAATAGGCCTTTGTTCAAAAATTCATTACTTATTTATTCATTCTGTCTACTTTGCACAGGACAAACACATGTTTAGATCAGTGTTGTGTAACGGGTTTTGTACGGCGTACACAGGAAGACGCCTTTCACAATCACACACGACAGCGGCATCTAAGCACCAGCCATTGTTTCAGCCGTCTATCCACCATATGTCAACCAGAAACTGCCAGCTCCGTATTGTCTGTGACTGAAGTGAGAGTGCGGAAGAAAAGTCTTATTTGCATTTCAAGAAGCATCGGTGCTTAGATACTGAGGACAGTAAAGGGATTTGCCCTTTTGCCCTTTTGTCAGCAGGACAGAAAATAGGGAATTGTCTGTGCTTTATGGAGCGAAACAGGATATCCATGAGGAAGTGACTGACAAAGAGAACAAGAGAGAGAGAGAAAGCAAGACAGTAGGTGGGAGACTCCAAAGACAGAAAGACACAGAGACATAGAAAGTGGAAAGTGAAGAGAGAGAGAGAAAGGGAGAGGAATGAGAGAAAGACACAATGAAATAATTAAGTCAGTGTGCTGAGGGGGGAGCGAGGAGATGCTGGGTGAGAGGGGGGAGAGAGGAGATTCTGGGTGAGAGGGGAGAGAGGAGATGCTGGGTGAGGGGGGGAGATGCTGGGTGAGAGGGGAGAGAGGAGATGCTGGGTGAGAGGGGAGAGAGGAGATGCTGGGTGAGAGGGGAGAGAGAGGAGATGCTGGGTGAGAGAGGAGAGAGGAGATGCTGGGTGAGAGAGGAGAGAGGAGATGCTGGGTGAGAGAGGGGGAAGAGGAGATTCTGGGTGAGAGAGGAGAGGAGATGCTGGGTGAGAGGGGAGATGCTGGGTGAGAGGGGAGATGCTGGGTGAGAGGGGAGATGCTGGGTGAGAGAGGAGAGAGGAGATGCTGGGTGAGAGAGGAGAGAGGAGATGCTGGGTGAGAGAGAGGGAAGAGGAGATGCTGGGTAAGAGAGGAGATGCTGGGTGAGAGAGGAGAGGAGATGCTGGGTGAGAGAGGAGAGGGAGGAGATGCTGGGTGAGAGAGGAGAGGGAGGTGAAAGAGAGGAGACAGGGTTAGGGAGGAGAGGGGACAGAGGGGACAGAGGGGAGAGAGGGGAGAGAGGGGAGAGAGGGGGAGAGAGATAAGATGGGGGAGAGAGGGAGGAGAGAGATGTGATGGGGGACAGCGAGGAGAGAAAGAGGGGAGAAGGGGAGATAGTGAAGATGGGATGGAAGCAGAAATGCATTCCAAGGTCTCTCTTTAATCATCATCATTCTGCTGTCAGACCCGGACCCGACTCGAGCCCAGACCCGGACACACACACACTCAGACCCCATCTGCTCCTAATAAAGTTAAACAAAGACCTTAATTTAAATAAATGTGCCTTAACCCCTCACTTTCACACTGCTTTGGCCCATCAAAGGGAGGTCTTCTGTTGAGTCTGGGTCTGGGTAGTATCGGATACTAGTGGATAAAGCTGGCTTGCAGATGACTGATCATTGTGAAAATAACTTCACGAGTCAGACGGCTTAGTGATAACCATCGGCTGGTTCAGTACCATCCCTCATCTCTACTCTGTAATGACCCGAGATTGTAAGGTGTCGTTTTTGAGCCGAAGAGAAAAACATTATTTATTCTCTTCATCCACTGAAACTCAAAGGTACAAGCCCAAGTATTTGCCTGGCTAACAAAAGTCCTTGCTTCAGCCAAACAATATGTCTACTTCTCTTTCCCTCATACGGTCTAGATCTCTCTCTGACTCCAGCAATTTCTAGAATTCAAACACATTCAAACCCTTGTGTCAAAAACCGATGGGTTGGTCCAGAACCAGAACACGCGGTGTTCAGCCGACGTGTGAATTGTTTTTGACAAATTGATTGATATGAGATTTGACCAATCACTAGTGATCCACATTTCCCTCCACATTTATTTCACTTCATTTAATATTGAATCTCAATCTCAGACTCCCACAGTAAGGCTTGAGTAGTGAGCAGCATGGAGATGATGTACCTACCAGCATGTGTACACAGTATTCCATAGGACACAATAATATAAAGGAGCACGGGGGAAATTAAAAAGGACATTAAACTAATTCCCTACAAACTAACACCCAATGTTCACTAGTTATCTTAATAGCTTCTGAAGTAAATATACATCACATGCCTTCTTAACAGTTCAATTATAGGATGTAATAGAAGCCAATAAAGTGAAACAACCAGGTTTATATTGATGATGGCAAGAAAAACCATTTATATCAAGCTGCCGCATTTGCTAACACAACAAATTAAGAAGCACCACACAAGAAGATGTAATACCCTTTTGTCATCCATTGCTCTTCGCTACATGAGTAGTCTGCCATTAAGGTATGCTCATGGTTTCAAATAACTAATAGAGTCACAACAGAACAGCAGGAACCATGCATAATACCGTACCGCTACCCCATCCAGATATTAACAGTAATCTGCTATACTATACTTCAAATAGTCTACATCCCCTAGTTTTAAATCCTCAGATAACTTCTGATCATGAAAAGCAGTGTAACGTTCCAGCCGGAAGTCATCATAATGAAATATCCTGGAAGTACATAACAAGACTCTGGTTGAGAGAAACCAGACAATGGCAGATGTATCTTTCTGATGCCTCGATATGTTCCTTCACAAATGGAAACTCAGGATGACCTACAGTAGACCGGCTGCTGTACAGTACATTTCTTAATAGTAAGAGCACACACTTCCTCCATTCAATCACTCAGCCCTAAGTAGCAGCCCCGGCCCAATCCAATCACTCAACCCACGGGTTCAGCAGACCCGGCAGACCCTGGCCCCAGTCTCAGCAGATCTGGCAGGTCCCAGCCCCAGTCTCAGCAGATCTGGCAGGTCCCAGCCCTAGTCTCAGCAGACCCGGCAGGTCCCAGCCCTGGCCCCAGTCTCTACAGACCCGGCAGACCCTGGCCCCAGTCTCAGCAGATCCGGCAGGTCCCAGCAGGTCCCAGCCCCAGTCTCAGCAGACCCGGCAGGTCCCAGCCCTAGTCTCAGCAGACCCGGCAGGTCCCAGCCCTGGCCCCAGTCTCTACAGACCCGGCAGGTCCCAGCCCTGGCCCCAGTCTCAGCAGACCCGGCAGGTCCCAGCCCTGACCCCAGTCTCAGCAGACCCGGCAGGTCCCAGCCCTGACCCCAGTCTCTACAGACCCGGCAGGTCCCAGCCCTGACCCCAGTCTCAGCAGACCCGGCAGGTCCCAGCCCTGGCCCCAGTCTCAGCAGGCCCGGCAGGTCCGAGCCCTGGCCCCAGTCTCTACAGACCCGGCAGGTCCCAGCACTGGCCCCAGTCTCTACAGACCCGGCAGGTCCGAGCCCTGGCCCCCGTCCCAACATACCCTGACGCTCTCAGCCATGCACACCAGCATCCATCCATGCTACACACTCACCATAGTCGTTGTCGTAGAAGATGATGAACTTCTGCCAGCGCAGCTCACCGACCAGCGTGAGCATGACCTCGTTGAGTCGGACCGGCGGGCGGGCCGCCAGGGTGTAGCGCTGGCCATCTGGGCTCGGGTTGAGGTGGCAGGCCGTCCGTGGGGAGCCCTCGCCACTGCGCTGGACGTACAGGTGCGGGATGTGCATGGCGTCCGTCAGGGACTGGAGGGCGCTCGCCGAGGCACAGCCCGTGGAGGTGACCAGGGCCAGAATGCCCTGAGTCATCAACTCACAAGCTGGTGAGAAAGGAAACAAGAGAGGAGACATTCTGATTACTGGTGTCTGGTGACTACACTATTCACATCACCTTCACCTGAGCATTCGCCACTCAGATAGAAAGCAACGCAGATTGTCGTGCGAGTGAATTGCCGTGTACATAGAATTTGAACGCTGCCCTCTTTACGATCAACACACAAAACACAACAGATGAAACAACCCCACGTCTCATGATCAAAGAAACCATAGTTTTTTTAACCATCATCACCGTGGCTCGATACCTTAAAATGACACAGAGGTTTAACGAGGCAGCAGGGCGACACCTGCACACGTCCATATCAAAGAGACGCGCGAGAACACTGCCTAGCTCAGGAGAGGCCAGCTGATTGGGACGCACAAAAGCACCGCTGGTCTGAATGAAAGGCGGTTCTGTTCCTCCTATTCAGAGACACACTGCATTGTGAAGGACCGAATTTAACCAGATCACAAAGCGGCGGCACTAATGAGTTCGCCCGGATGATGTCAGAGCGATATCAGCCGGATATCTAATTACAGCGGTTCGTGTGTGACATCAGAGGGCACCGGCCGCAAACGAAGTGTCGCCTGAGTTTCGTCGTTAAGTGTCTCTTTGTTCAAGTCCCCAGGAAGTCTTGCCGTTCCTTATTTTCACCGAGACTATATCTATGACAAATCGCAGTGTCTTGATATTTTGAAATACTCCAATGTATATTTTTTTATAATTAACTTTCCGGAACCTACTTTGGCCCTGGAAAAGCATAAAGCATGCCCATTAGGGAACCCGCCGTCATTGGTCTGCTATAATCAAATGGGCCTTGTGACATGTAGTCGGCCACACATAGCATTTATTTAAAACAGCGCTCAAACTAAAAGGCCATTATCATTATTTTGACTATTTCCGAGCGATGTTGCCGAGTTGAAGTGCATTGTTCTTTTAAAATGTTTTTACGCCAACTCGTGTTTTACTGCAAAGGTCCGTTAAAAACACTGCTAACAGAACTGTTAATAACCAAACACAATTCTAACGACTGCAAAGGGTCCTTTAAGAGCACTGCTAACAGAACAGATAATAACCAAACACAATACTAACGACTGCAAAGGGTCCTTTAAGAGCACTACTAACAGAACAGATAATAACCAAACACAATTCTAACGACTGCAAATGTCTTTAAAAAACACTGCTAACAGAACAGATAATAACCAAACACAATACTAACGACTGCAAAGGGTCCTTTAAGAGGACTGCTAACAGAACAGATAATAAGAAAGAAAGGGTGGATAAGTGTTGGAGAAGTGTTGGGGCATGCTTCTGTACAGTGCTCCAGTGCTGAGGAATAACAAGTCTTACCTCTGTTAGTCAGAAAGCCTGTGATGCAGAGACAGATAAAGCTGGACACGTTCAGATGCCAGTATTTGTCTTGTAGTTGTTTAGGCGAAGATGGTCTTAAATGTAGAGCTAAAACGTGCAGTATGCTTACATACATCTAT